>BPLR01013432.1:0-37500 GCA_021605095.1 Caerostris extrusa | reverse complement strand
TGACAAGAACACTTTTAATATACACTGAAGTGACAAAAGTCATGGAATACCTCTTAATATCGTGTCGGCCCTCCTTTCGCCCGGCGAAGTGCAGCAACTCGACGTGGCATGGACTCAACAAGTCGTTGGAAGTCTTCTGCAGGAATATTGAGCCATGCTGTCTCGATAGACGTCCATAATTGTGAAAGCGTTGATGGTGCAGGATTTGGGGCACGAACAGACCTCTCGATGATGTCCCATAAATGCTCGATGGGATTCATGTCGGGCGATCTAGGTGGGCAGATCATTCGTTGGAATTGTCCAGAATGTTCTTCAAACCAATCTCGAACAGTTGTGGCCCGGTGACATGGCGCATTGTCATCCATAAAAATCCCATCGTTGTTTGGGTACATGAAGTGCATGAATGGCTGCAAGTGATCTCCAAGTAGCTGAACATAAGCATTTCCAGTCAATGTTCGGTCCAGTCGCACCAGAGGACCAAGTCCACGCCATGAAAAATAGCCCACACCATTACGGAGCCACCACCAGCTTGAATACAGTGCCTTGCTGACAGTTTGGGTCCATGGCTTCGTGGGGTCTGCGCCACACTCGAACCCTACCATCAGCTCTTACCAACTGAAATCGTGACTCATCGGACCAGGCCACGGTTTTCCATTCATCTAGGGACCAACCGATATGCTCACGTGCCCACGAGTCGCTGCAAGCGATGTCGTTCTGTCAGTAAAGGCACTCGAGTCGGTCTTCTGCTGGAATAGACCAAGAAAGCCAAATTTCTCCGCACAGTTCTAACAGACAAGTCCCTTGTAAGTCCCACATTGATTTCTGCGGTTATTTGACGCAGTGTTGCTTGTCTGTTAGAATTTGACTCTTTGCAGACGTCGCCGGTCTCGGTCGTTAAGTGCAGGCGGTCGACCACTGCGCTGTCCATGGTGGGATGTTATGCCTGAAATTTCATACACTCGGCACACTCTTGACACAGTGGATCTGGGAATGTTGAATTCCTAACGATTTCCGAAATGGCATGACCCATGCGTCTAGCTCCAACTAACATTCCGCGTTCAAAGTCTGTTAATTCCCGTCGTGCGGTCATCATCACGTCAAAACCTCTTCACATGAATAACTTGAACAGAAATGAAAGCTCTGTGAAAGCACTGCGCATTTATACCTGTTCTACGCGATGCTACTGCCATCTGAAAATTTGCATATTGCTATCCCATGACTTTTGTCACTTCAGTGTATAACCTAGATACAAAAAATGCCCCTGTTTAATGCTAGATTCTTGTATTCCCAAAGAGGTTGCCAATGTTGCAATCCGATGTATATTACCCGATTCCTTTAGTTTACAGTAGTTTAATTCGAGGAATTCAGCTATTCTGTTTTTTTAGTCAGAGCAATTCAGTTCATGGTAGTTATTTTTTACGCTGTGTTAAGTTTATGGTTGTTTTCGACCACTTCTTCTGACCGTAATTCACCATTCTCCCGTCTACGAAATTAAATTTTAGGTCCATGGGGATGAGTTTAAGAGAGGAGGGGATACAGTATTGTAGAGAATTAAAGTCTTTATGGGAAGAATGTTTCTTCTTCTTGGTTTTATGGTTAAATTTACAATGTCGCCTAAGAAAAGAAAACTATGCAATCAGACCAGATTAGCATAAAATCGAAATAAATATAATAGATCAAGAATGGTCAATGCTAGAACTGAAAAAAGTAAAAATGTTACCTTGAACTGAAGTGAATCTAAATAAAAGAGTTGATAAATTTTATTTTCTGCAACTCTGGATTATAGGCTCTAAATACTTTCTTCAAATTAGTTTCTCTCTCTGAGCTTAAATTATAAAAGTGTTTTTGATACTATATTCTAACTTGATTATTAGACAGAATAATAATTTGTAAACATTAGATTTAAACCAAAGATAAATAATAATAAATTACTTAAAATATTTTTTAAAATAGTTATTCTTTTATCTTTTATAAGTAGGAATTTTTTAGTTTTTATAGGAAATATAAATAAAAATCCTGTTAAAAATTACAACAAGATTAATTTAGAAATAATGATTCATAAAAAATGGTGTTATTTTTTTACCTTAATTAATTTAAAAAATAATTAAAAATCCATTTAAAAATATTTTTTAAGCAGAGTTAAGGTTCTAACGTTTAATAATTTAAGTCTAAGGTTTAATAATTTAAAGAAAAGTAGTGTACCGAAATTTAAAAAAAAAAAAAAAAAAAGAAATGTAAGTATTATCATTGTGGTAAATATTACGAAAAATTGGTACATATTTTGGTATAAAAATGACTAAGAAATCACATCAATAATAGTATACCCACATCAACTTTTGCGAACTATTGAATACATTATTACTTGATTTCAAACTAAATATTGTATGGTTGGGGTTTCCTCGTTATTCAAAAAGCTTTGGATGGACAGATGGAGTTTGGATGGACAGATTAATTTATAAAGTTATTATTCTTAATTTACCTCCTCACTTGATTAAACTTATTCGCTTGTACCTTACTCATAGAACTTTCATTTTAAAGTAAACAAAACTCTCTCTCTTCTATTAAAATGATTTTGGCAGGCACTTCACAAGGTAGTAAACTTTCACAACTGCTTTTCTCAATTTTACTACTACCCTACTAATCCTACAATTACTCGTATTACTGCTATCTACGCTGATGACACGGCTATCTTTTTCCAAAAATAAAAACACTAAATTCTTAGCCATCATCCTTTCTAATCACCTTAAAGTTAATAACTCTTTTAACAAATGGAAATTTTTTTAAATGTTAACAAAACTGAAATAATGCTTTTTTCTGCTGGTAATAAACTTAAGAAGCCTGTGATCAAAATCAACAATGCTATTATTTTTGGAGTAGCGAACTAAATATTTAGGCGTTATTCTGGATCCCCATTTAACTTGGAAATAACATTTCTTGCATACTAATTCAAAATTTTGTACTGTTTTCCGTAAACTGTACCCTCTTATTAATAGAAATTATGACCAGAGATAATAAATTTCTTTTATTTACTGCCCTTCTTCGTCCTATCTTAACCTAATCCTAAAACTATTGAAACCTTACAAAACATCACAATCCGCCAAATAACCATTGCTAAAGGGATTTTGCGTAATTCTGATGTTATTAAAGCTTTAACATTCCTTCTTTATATGATTTTCTTAAACATATTTCCAGTAAAGTCATTAACACACTTATAACCATAACAATACGTAATCCAGGGGATTGAATCATATATTCAAATAATGTTCTTAAACGGACGTGCAAACTTCTTTTTCTTTTTGAATGTTTTTGTACGTTTTTATGATTTTGTAAATTTATACTGGACAAAAATTCAAAGTTTTCAATTGTTTATTTCCTGTTATTACAGAGATGAAGCCGTCAGGTGCTAAATAGCTCCAAAATCTTAAACGTCAACCATCAGCAATAATTGTCAACTTCTTATTTAATTTTTGGAAGGTAATTAAAAAGATAAATTATTTGTCATTCTATCAGATCTGAAAGCTCCTTAACTAAACAAATTTTATGTACGCACTTTTCCAAGGAGATTTTATTTGTAAGTTCTCGGTTGTTAAGAAAATAAACTTGATTGAGATAAATTATACACTATCTTTTTATTTCCTTTTAAATCAGATTCTTAATTATTAATTATCATAATAAAAACTTTTGCACAGAACACTAATAACAAGACGCACTTGCAGTGTAATTAGATGTCACTGCTTGCATCTTTTGGACAGATTTAATTTCAACTTATAATCATCCGTTTTCTTATATATACATTTTTAACGATATCACCCATCGAGTATGTTCAAGGTACTCTCCTCAGAGAGAATATCCTGTTTAGAATATTAAACGTCAAAGTTGCTCCACCTGTCGCGATTTGTTTAACTGTAAATTAAATATTTTAATGATTTCTCAAGGCTGCCATCTAATTGCTATGCTTTGCAGTAATAAAATTCCCGACGCACTCTTATTAATGTCCTTTTTGCAAAGAAAAATAAAGAACAAAATGATGTAATACTAGAACGAAAGTAATGTCACATCATTATCATTTATTTTGGATTCTCTTGTTAAAGGTCCAGAAATTTAGATTAAGATTTTGGAAGATCTGCGACTATGTATACTGTAGGAATATGTGCAGGAATATATTTTTGATAGCAGATGTAGTTTATTTTACAAATCTCAAACCATAAAAAAGTTTCAAAATAATATATTGATTCAAATATTCAAATGATTTGGAACGCCGGCTGATATAGAGATATGTGAGCACAATTTAATCCCAGTAACATCAGGACAAAAGACGATTTTGACGTGCTGATCTGGAGAAGCATGCTGGTGAATGATTGCACTGAGTTTCACATTTTAAACAACAGATCATTAACGAAGATCGTTGTGTAATCAAGTGTTCGTCCTCCACGTGCATCTGTTCTATGATTTCCATTGGTTCATGCGTCGCTTTTGTGGACAATGCCACATCACATTGAGCTCGGGTTGTAAAAGAACTGTTTTTGTTGTGTATATTATCGGAATAGAATTGATTTGTATTCTATCTTACAATTCTCAGAATTCTTCAGCAAGACCCCTTCCGGGACGAAAATATTCTGTGGATAAAAAGCAACAGAAACAATTGTTCATTGTGGAAAGACCACTTATATTCAAACAACTATTCGATAATTTAGGAATTCTCATCATTAGGCAGTCACCCATTTGTACCAATTCTACATTTGCAATAAAATGTTTCTCTAGGAAATTATTGGCAAACATTTTATGTATTTTTAAACTATCATTTCTTTATTAACTCACTTAAGATCATTATCTCATTATCTGTTTTTATTATCTCAAATGTAAAGTAACATACATGAATCCTGGTAGAGAACAGAATAGAATTTCTTGCGGAATTTCTTAATAAATTTTCTTGTGGAATTTTTCAATATAATTTCTTTCGGAGTTTCGGTTTAAAACAAATATACAAACTACTACAAAACGTTTAAATTCTACAAACTAAGGCATGTTTCGGTAATACACGTCTGTTTAACAATCATTTGAAAAATAAGGAAAACGAATAATGTTACAAAACCTTTCTTATAACTGAAATATAGATCCTAAGACTTTTCAATTTATCTCTTGAAATAATTTAACTGAAAATATGAATTAAAAATATGAAACAATAATATTTAATAATTCTGGATACTTTTTACACACACACACACACATATATATATATAGAGAGACTGAGAAAGATAGGTTTGGTTTGTTGCTCTACAGTTATTTTTGCACAGACATACACATTTTTTGCTAATTAGACCGGGACCTACAGTTTAACTTGGATTCTTAACCAATAACATCTATGACCTAGCCGGGATTCGAACCTGAATCCTAGGTCACCAGAGCGTTAGCTGTTTGGCTATCAGGCCGCCCCTATGCATAATGAAGGAAAGTGTGTGAAAAGCATTTCTGAAACCTCTGTTTTCGCATTTTGTTTCTACTTTAATTTACAATTTTATTGGCTCAGTTCATTACACAAGACAGGCACATTATTATTCTCTTCCAAAATATCAAAAAGTAGAATGTGGAATATTAAATAGCATTTTCTTGTTCTTTCTAAATTCTTTACAACTGAATCAATTCATTTTCATTCTAAGCAAATGAAAATGACTAATTATAGTTTACTCAGAACATTTTCTTATCCGAACCATTACTTCTTTTTTATATTATATAAGCTCTTAGTATATCAGCATCTTCAGTATAGTTACTTTTTAAGCTAAGAGAGATTTTATCATAAATTCTAAGAAAAATTGATTTCTTTATTTTCACCGATATTATATTATTTCATTCGTAAAAATTGCGTTAAATAAGTGTATAAAATTAGAAACTTTGTTCAATTATCCTAAAATACACTGGTGTGCAAAACTTAAGCAACAATGTAAAAATTTAGAAGATAGCCCTGAAATTGCAGAAAAGGAGGTCTGGAGTCAATGGAACACGCAAGTCAGTAGAAACGTCATGCGTATGCAAATATCAGGAACGAAATGTCGGAGGCGACGTGAGCGTACGCAAAACGCGTGATGTCGGCGCGCGCAGCTCAACAGTAGAATAAAAGGAAGGACGGAGACGTAATTCAATATATTCGCTGCAAGTGCCAGTGAGTCAGTTCGTGAAATATGGCTAGAAGAAATCACCTGGACGACTTCACACGTGGAAGAATGATCGAAAACTGGAGGAGGGGCATACTGTCACCAGTGTAGCTGCAGAGTTCGAAATCAACAAAAGTGTCGTTTCGCGCTCTTGGAAAGCGTTCCAAACCATAGGTACAGCTGTTAGAAAGGTTGGTAGTGGCCACCCGAGGAAGACAACTGCAGGGGAGGACCGATATATCGTCCTGCAGGCGAAAAAGAGGCCGACAGCAGTCAGCAAGCGCAATTGCTTAGCTACTCTGTACAGCAACGGGCGACAAGTGTCGCGGTTTACTGTGGCCAGACACCTTCACAAAGTGGACCTATTCGCCCGCCTTCCTGAACGCTGCCTCCCGTTGAAAGTTGGCCACAGACGCCACCGTTTACAGTGGTGCAGAGAGCACAAAAACTGGACAACTGATCAATGGAGTCGTGTCCTCTTTATGGATGAGAGTCGGTTCTGTACCAGAAGCGATTCTCGACGCATTTTGATTTGGAGAGAGGTCGGGACCCTGTTTTATCCCAGTAACCTCAAGGAAAGACACCGTTATGGTGGTTCTGGAGTTCTTGTCTGGGGAGAGTTCTTGTTCTTGGGGGATTTTGCTGAATGGACGAACTGAGATCCACGTTTTTGACAGAGGGTCTGTAACCGGGGATCGCTATTGTGAGGAGGTACTTCATCCCCATATGCGTCTGTTTCGAGGTGCCATTGGCCCAGATTTCATTTTATGGATGGCAATGCACGGCCCCATCGGACTTTTGCTGTTGAGGAGCTACTGGAAAGTGAAGATATCACTCGAATGGATTGGCCAGCGTACTCCCCAGATTTAAATCCCATCGAACATGTGTGGTATGCTTTGGGGAGACGCATTGCAGCACGCTTACATCCTCCGAGAACACCCAGCAACTCAAACAGATGCTGATTGAGGAATGGGCACTCCTATCGCAAGAAATGTTGCACCAGCTGGTTCTGAGTATGCGGAGACGGTGCGAAGCAACAATTGCAGTGAGGGGGAGGGCATATCCCATATTAAGGAACATCTGCTTGTTGTTCTTCCTCTTGGATAGACAATCATAAATCACGATACTATGCGTTCAATAAAGCTTGTTTTTGTTTGATTCTATACCTTCCTTTTTCAGCGCCGATGCTTTCGTCATCCTTTACGTACATAACACTCTCCCTCATTTCTGAATGTCATGTCTCTCAGATGATTTTTCGTGGAGTAATGGCAAAAAATC
This sequence comes from Caerostris extrusa, assembly GCA_021605095.1. Lineage (NCBI taxonomy): Eukaryota > Metazoa > Arthropoda > Arachnida > Araneae > Araneidae > Caerostris > Caerostris extrusa. The sequence goes on along the minus strand of BPLR01013432.1, from coordinate 30,073 downwards.
CACCTGTTGCTTTTTTGCACACCAGTGTATATTATGCATAAATACAAGTTTTTTTTGTATATCATCATAAAATTTAAAATAAATTTGAAACATTTATAAAGCTAGCTTCTTTTGCAATAATCATTCACACAGAAAGATAATTTTTTCAAAAGGTTTCAGTAGTATATTTTGATGATGATTATTTTTAAAGCTAAAAAGCGTAATCAGACAAAGATTTCAAATGATTAATGTTACCTGGTCTTTCATAATGTGCATGCCAGTAAGATGTCAGTTTCGATAAAAAGAATACATAAAAATTATAAAAAATAATAAATAAAAATTATAAAAAATAATAAATAAAAATACATAATAAGCGTCCATAAGAACACATAATAATATATATTAAGTAATAATACGTAAAAATACATAATAAGAATACATAACAGATAATAATAAATAAATTTCTCATAATTCAATTTTCAAAATATAATCAATAAAATTTAAAAATTTGAAATTTACTGAAAAAAAAAGTCATCAAACAATACTCGTACAACTTTTAATTTTCCAAATTACTTCTAGAAAACAAAAGTACTTTCTTTTTATTAGTAAACTTGATGAAATTGCGTTTTAAAATATTTATTATTTGTTTTAAATACTAAATGAAGTTTATGAAACTATACTTTTGTTACATTAATTTGTTTCAATCGAGAAATATTTGCAGATTCCTATGTTTATGCGATCTTATATCATGAAAGATTGCTATGGGCAAGAAAAAATAAAGCAATTCTCTCATCTGGAATCCGTGTGTAATGCAAAGCGAGAAGACAAGAATTATTCTTGACCTTGAACTGGTTGATGACGCACTTAACCTAGATGGCACGCCATTGAATTTTATTTCACACGAGGTGAGGTAATGCTGCTTGCTTAAATCAGTAATTTTATTGCTTTTGACCTCTTGTTTGAAATTTTACACTCAACTGCTATTAGGAAGTTAGTGTATGTTAGTCTTATTCGCTATTGTTACGAATTCAAGAGATGGATTTTTGCATCAATAAAAATTCGTGCTTATATTTTTATTTAAGGAGAAATTTTTTGAAAAAAAAAAAAAAAAAAAAAAAAAAAAAAAAAAAAAAGGCCCTTTTGAAGATTTTATTAAATACTTGAGAATTTTTTTCTAATAGAGTTGACAAACGTTTAGACAATTGTCTTTGATGCCTTAAGGTAAGAGCTGCACAGACGTTACTCACTTAGCACTGCCCAGCTGGTGCGTGTGGCTTGAAGATAAGCTACGGACGCGGAGTAACAATCCCCCGTAAAGCTCATGTTAGACAGGGACCTATGGTTTAAAATGGATTCGAACCACTACAAACATCCATGGCACTTCCGAACCCTGTGGAACCGAGCTACTCGGCCATCATGTCTCATGGTTGAGAAAATAGATGACTTTATTTATATTGTTAAAGTTTAGGAATGAGGCTTAGTTAAATCTTGCATCATAATATTTATCTTTCCTGAAATAGTTGCACAATTTTAGTAACTCATTAGAATTTTTAGTAACTCATTTTAGTAGTAGTAGTAATATTGTACAATTATAGTTGTAGTATATTTCATTAATTTAATTTTTAGATTAATAAAAATTATGTAGAAGCTCTCCTCTTATTTCATACCAACAGATTCTATCTACAATTTATAAAACATGAGGATTAAACATGCAGTGAATTTTCTAAAAAAAATATATACAGAAACCGCTTTTATGTACATCATATAGGTAGATAAAAAGAAAAAAAAAAAATCGCCTTTTATCTGATGGCTTTATATAAGCTCTAATGTTAAAGATAAAAGGATATTAAAAAAAAGGGTATATAAAATGGTATTTAAAAAAAATAAATATAGTTAATTAATAAAATGATACATAGAAAATTACTCTTTACCAGTTTAACATTAAAAATAAAAGCACTAAATGTTTTGCTTATCACTTTTAGTAAAAATTGCTCATAACTCCAAATGCGCTATATTGGGAATAATAAAACTAAATCGAAGCTAGTTAAAACATTTAATATTAAAAACTTTTTTTAAAAAGTCAAATCCTACTTTTTTTTTCTCTATATTGCAGAAAAGTTCTTTACAAATAAAGTTGAAATTTTCCCTTTACATCTGGCGCCATCTATTATTAGATACATGCAACTTAAATCTAAAAAATACTAAAATTAATTAGTTAAATTTAATTAATGAGGGCCTGAATGGCCGAGTGGCTGGCACTCTGGCACTCGGTACCACAGGTTTCGGGTTCGAGTCCCGGCAGGTGCCATGGATGTTTGTAGTGGTTCGTAATCCACTTTAAACTGTAGGTCCCGGTTCTAATAGGATCGTAGAGCGTTGCGGGGGCATTGTTTGTCCGCGTCCGTGGCTCATCTTCAAGTTACACGCGCCCCCTGGGTAATGCAAAGTGAGTACATCTGGCAGCGCTTGCCTTAAGGCATCCAAGACCAAGCTGTCTAAGTGTTTGCCAGCTGCATTAGAACAAAAAAAAAAAATTAATTAATGAATTAATATTTGTATTAAAAAAATATTAACATCAAGTGTCATCTGCTATAAGTTCAAAAAAATGTATTTGATCTTGATTGGATGAATGAAAAGTATTTTATGAACGATTGAAAATTTGAACAAGATATATATATATACACTGAAGTGACAAAAGTCATGGGATAGCAATATGCAAATTTTCAGATGGCAGTAGCATCGCGTAGAACAGGTATAAATGCGTAGTGCTTTCGCAGAGCTTTCATTTCTATTCAAGTTATTCATGTGAAGAGGTTTTGACGTGATGATGACCGCAAGACGGGAATTAACAGACTTTGAACGCGGAATGTTAGTTGGAGCTAGACGCATGGGTCATGCCATTTCGGAAATCGTTAGGGAATTCAACATTCCCAGATCCACTGTGTCAAGAATGTGCCGAGAGTATGAAATTTCAGGCATAACATCCCACCATGGACAGCGCAGTGGTCGACCGCCTGCACTTAACGACCGAGACCGGCGACGTCTGCAAAGAGTCGTAAATTCTAACAGACAAGCAACGTCAGCAACGCAGAAATCAATGTTGGACGTACAAGGGACTTGTCTGTTAGAACTGTGCGGAGAAATTTGGCTTTCTTGGGCTATTTCAGCAAAAGACCGACTCGAGTGCCTTTACTGACAGAACGATATCGCTTGCAACGACTCTCGTGGGCACGTGAGCATATCGGTTGATCCCTAGATGAATGGAAAACCGTGGCCTGGTCCGATGAGTCACGATTTCAGTTGGTAAGAGCTGATGGTAGGGTTCGAGTGTGGCGCAGACCCCACGAAGCCATGGACCCAAACTGTCAGCAAGGCACTGTTCAAGCTGGTGGTGGCTCCGTAATGGTGTGGGCTGTTTTTTCAAGGCATGGACTTGGTCCTCTGGTGCGACTGGACCGAACATTGACTGGAAATGCTTATGTTCAGCTACTTGGAGATCACTTGCAGCCATTCATGGACTTCATGTACCCAAACAAATATGGGTTTTTATGGATGACAATTCGCCATGTCACCGGGCCACAACTGTTCGCGATTGGTTTGAAGAACATTCTGGACAATTCCAACGAATGATCTGGCCACCTAGATCGCCCGACATGAATCCCATCGATCATTTATGGGACATCATCGAGAGGTCTGTTCGTGCCCAAAATCCTGCACCATCAACGCTTTCACAATTACGGACGTCTATCGAGACAGCATGGCTCAATATTCCTGCAGAAGACTTCCAACGACTTGTTGAGTCCATGCCACGTCGAGTTGCTGCACTTCGCCGGGCGAAAGGAGGGCCGACACGATATTAAGAGGTATCCCATGACTTTTGTCACTTCAGTGTATATATAGGGAGAGTGTGAACTAATAGTAGAAAATGAATGAAAAAGGATTGCAGTATAGATTATATTTTGCTGCATTGTCAAATTTGAAGTTTACCTGTATCTAATGTAGCTATTGTAGCCCAACGATTAACACAAATCGTTAATTGATCTATTTGAAAGTAAAATATGTATACTAAAAAAATAAGAAAAAAAAAAAATTGATATTTAAAAATATAACTACATCCGCCAGGTAAAATTTGAAGCTTTTTTCCTTATCAATGTACGTACATCAAGAAATCCATTAAATGCTTTTAAAGATTTTCATTACAATCCAAAAGAAGTAATTAACGTGAAGGAAAAACCAATTTGTGATGTATTTTGAAAACGTGAGAATCTTCTAACTCAAAACTACATAAAAGAAAATAATATATTTTTAACTATGCAAAACTATGTCCACAATTTATTTTGAATTGTGTTATAAAAGCTGAAAGAGAAAGAATATTTTTTTCTGAATATAAGTATTTATTTCAAAGTTCGTTTTCGTCTGTCTAATAAAAAGTAATATGTATGTATATTGTTAATTAAAGTCGAACTTTCGTTATTTCGCCAATTACTCGTATATATAGAAAAATGGTTGCATGCCCGTGTGAATGTTTCAGCATATCTTAAAGACTATAACGCATAGAAGTTCATTTTTTTTCTCTGAATTTATTGTTTTCTTAAAAAAATTTGCATTTAAAATTGCGAAAAATTTTTGATTACTTACTTTTTCAATTAAATATAACATCACTTTTTATTGTCATCTCACTTTAGGAGACTTAAGGCAAATGGCCTTGGCCCACTAAGGGGCTATTGCGCCAATGAAGAAAAAGAAGCAGTCTTACCTGACTGTGCCATTAATAAAGTTATAGTAAATAAAGTAATCTAGAAAATTTATAATATTAGTTTTCGATTTGTTTGCTAATCTAACAAAATTATTGTTGTATTGTATGTAATCCTCGGTGTCCTTCAGTGCGGGACGACATTCCACGAGTAATCTATTCATGGATGGAGGGAAAGGGAGGGCAGCTTCTGTTGTGATGGAGCACCCGAAGGTAGAAGTCTGACTTGGCTCTGTGTCGCTGAAAAGGAGGGCAGTACCTTCTAGAGGACTTTAGGGGATGGGAGAAAAACTTGAAGACTCACTCCAGGTAGTCCGACTAACAAGGCAAGATGATGAACATCCCAAACGTCATCGCGTCGCCTCGTGTTTTGAAACAGTGCCTACAACAAAGCCTTGAGCGGATTGAACCTCATCTCTAATGCTCACCATTGGCGCAAGTTGCCACTGAGCTAGCAGTCGGGCTATAAATTATACTTCTAAAATAAATGTTAACAATTAAAGATAAACAAAAATATTATTGGAAATCCTTAGATAAGAATGACTGCTTTATTTAACCAATTTTTAAATTTTTAACCTTTAGTTCTACACAGATGTTTTTCTTAATAAACCTCAGATAAACTAAAATTGCTTTATTTTTTTTGTATACGAACAGCACTGGGTCATATCACCATAAAATGCTACTGTTTCATATAAAAATATCCTTAACCAAATATTTTTATGGCAAAACATAATAAAGGGAAAACGAGAAACCTATCATATAAAGATATAAAGAAAGGCGACATAAATTCCATAATGGCTTGAGAATTCAACATTTTGAACTGTATAACTTTTTATAACTGTTATAAATCATCTATTCAAATATTATTCATCATCTTGATTCTTTTACTCACAGGAGATGTTCAGACATTTTTGTAACGATTTTGACGTTTTCTATGTATTTAATTTAAATGAAAAATTAACTTGATAGACATCGAATCGGAATAGGGCTTAATTGCAATCTGCATCATTAAAATTGTTATTTGCTTTAAAATGTCGCTGAAAAATAAACAATGAATCGTAGACTATATTATTGCATTTTATGAAGAGAAATATTCTTGTTTGATTATTAAAAAAGGTATGTGAAGCATGGTTTTAATATTTTTACATAAAAAATAGGTAATATAATTTATATAAAAGGAAATAAATGCCAAAGTTCATATTTGTTTTAAAAAAGGTGAAAAATGGCATATCCAACAATGGTACATACACCTTTTACTATATCTAAACTGGTATCTATGATTTTTTAAAAGAACTCTAACCACTAAAAAACTATTGCAAAATACCGAAAAATTGCACTTTCATTAATTTTATTTTATGTAATTTGTTTTATATTTTATTCATATTCCTTATATAAATCCTATGTAGCAATCTAACTCAGTAGTTTTCAAAATTTTTTTAGAATTTCTTGTGTAGTGATTTTTTTAAAAATTATTAATGTCTCGTGGACTCTTTGGAAACACTACAGAAATTAACTTAGTTGGTCTTTTAAAAGCTGCCTGATTGACTTATTAGCGCTCTAGCACTCGGTGCCACGGGTTTTAAGTTCTAGTCCTTGTGGTACCATGAATGTTTGTACTGGTTCGGAATCCACTTTAAACTGTAAGGTTCTGGTCTAATATAACTTTGAGCGAGGGCTGATAACCCTACACCGTAAAGAGAAAAATATCTCCTGTCTCAAAATCTACAGTAGGCAGACGGCCTTGGCCCACCATAGGGCTGATGCACCAATGAAAATTAGTTTATAGCTCTACGGTTATTTTGTTCACACTTTAAGCTAATTAAAGCCGGACCTACAGTTTAACGTGGATTCCGAACCACTCTCAAACGTCCATGCCACCGCCAGGATTTGAACCTGAAGCTTATGCTACCAAATGCCAGAGCGCCAGCGAATTGACCATCAAGCCACACACCAAGGAAGACTGATAAGAAGATCATTTGAAACTAAAACTAGAATAATATGTCCTATCAATTAAGATAATAAAACATCCAAAAATATAAACAGCATAATTCAGAAAAGAAAATCTCATCAATAAAAATCCGGTACGTACTGTACCGGTAAGAAATACGGTATGCAACGACATTCACAGATAACTCAAAATTTCAACTATATTTTCTTTGCGGGGCCCTCTGCGATCGCGGTCCCTAATTAGAAAACTACTGGCCTACCTTTTTAAAGCCAATCATTATTTTAAATTAAATTTTTATTATTGGTGTATTTATATTTTTATATTTGACTCTCAAAAACAACTTACGTTTTGAAGTTGTAAACAGTAGTTTTTTTTTTTTTTGCTTTATATATAAAAAAAACCCCATAAAAACAAATGAGCCTTATTACCGATTATTGTGCAAAAAAAAAAAAAAAGGCCCAAATGAACTTGAACGATGACCTCTAAGAAGCCATTTGCCATTTAACCATCTCACTTCCGCCAGAATAGATAAATAATTTGAAAATAAATAACCGGCTTCACGCGCAAGCCACATGACTTCGGCGAGAGTTGACAAGGTAGAAAGGGGTTGAGTTGCTAGAATTCCTTCTAGAGAAAGTTAATTTTCATGGTAGCTGACTTACGATTAGCTTCCAGAGAAGGGCGATTGATGTTGAGCTGACGTCTGCAATCTCCGTTAATGGCGTTCGTTGAAAAAAATTTTTGGTCGTGAAAAGGGCGTGAAGTTAAGGGTGTCTATATGCAGAACACGCATTAAGGAAGTTAGAAATTTTTGTGATATAAAAAAGAGCATTTGCGGCTCTTTGAATCAGAAAGGTGAACACAAAATAGAATTTGTAGATTAAAATTTTAATTCTTATTCTAAAGAATTTCGAGTAATTTTAAAAATCTTAAAATATAAATGAATAGGTTTTTTATTTTGAAGATTACTGAATGTATTTTAAAAAGTAGTCTGGAAATATTATTAAGTTTGGTTTGTCGCTCTACGGTCATTTCTTGCACACTTTAGGCTAATAGATTTAAGAATCTATAGTTTAACGTGGATTCCGAACGCTAATGTGCAAGAAACTTTGCAATAACTTTGCGTGTTTTTGGGATGGTTAATCCTAAAATTAATTTGTAAGTGCACATATATACTGCAATGAAATTCAATTTTACTAAATTTGTTGTTTAAATCATCAAATTTGGCTATAATTTAGTTTTCTTTTATTTACTGATAATTTAGTTTTTGGCTATAATTTAGTTTTTGCATAATATTATCATAAAACACAAAATTCTCGTTCAAATAAACTTACTTGAAAAACTGCTTATTAATAGATTGAATTATTTACACAAAAAAAGAAATTGTCACATAATTGTTAATAATGAACAATTATTAAATATTAAAGCCTAAACAAATCACGAAGTAAATCCAATAAAAGACGTAGTCTATTTTTTATAATTTCCTAATTTGGTTTAAATATTGATAGCCGACAATCGAGGCAGTTACAGAATTCCTGGTGAGGTCGAAGATTATTTATTTAGTCTTTTGGTTATATATTATTTACACTTGAATATTTAAGAACTAAAAATTCATTTCTTATGATAAGCAATTAAATTTAATAATTACGTAAAAAAAACTAAATATTTATTTTCTTCAATTTTTTATTTTTGTTTTATTTTTCTCCGAATGTTAGAAATCCGAGCGCCATTAGGATGCCAAGAATGATTTAGGTTCATTGAACAGTACATTGACTTCATACATTTCCTTCATGTTCTGTTGTTGAATCTTGTCCGCACATACAAACTATATTTCAGTTCCAACACCGTGTCGTTTCTATGATTTTCCCTGAAAACCACATACGTAAATTGTGTTCCCCTGACAACATAGCTCACATGTTACAGCTTTACACATGAAAATGAAATAATAACAAAATGAAAAAATATTATTATATTAAACAAATATATATAATCAAAATAATAGACAAACATCACTCTACAAGAAGTAAGCTTACATAATAGAAATTGAAATATTTATCCATTTATAAAAGATTGATAGTTAGAAATTACCGAACACAACGCATTTTATCCATTAAAATGTTTTAACATAACCTAAAACAAAATATAAGTAAAATATAAATAATTATTTCCTTTTCTATGAAATAACTTTGACTATTTCACAATTTTTCATGTTTAGTTATCAAATAAACTTTTACCATTTTGTAATTGGGATTTAACCATAGCAATTTCCATGGCAATTTCAAGCTAACCAACATAGCAATTTCAAGTTAACAATAGCAATTTCACAATTTCAAATTAACTATGTCTACTTGGCAAATTAAATTACTCAAAAGTAATCTCATGACAAAAGATTTGATTCACCATTTTTGTAAGTTGCAATTTTTCTAATCATGGAGGAAAATGTTAACTCACTTAATTATACTCATAAAATTTTAGAAAAACGGCTTGAAAAGATTGGAAAATATTTACAAAATATCCAAAGTTCCAGCAACAAGAGATCAATCTTTCAATTTAGAGGGCACGTTTTATTGTTTCAAACTAAGTGTTGAGAGCCATAATTACATATAGCTATTGTCTGGCAGCTATCCAACGATTTTGCAATGCAGCATAAGCCAACTCTTTATTACTTAATTTCTAAGCCTGAGACACTGGAGCATGTTCTTTTCTTTGGTTCTCTACTTCGTTTAGTTTCCTCATTTGTCATCCTTGATTCTACAGAATTAGTTAATATTTTTAAATCTGTATTCTCCAAAGCCATCGACCGTCCTTGGTATAATATTCTTTCAAATATATTATTATTATTTTCTCTTGAAATTCTTCTGGGTTCTCATAGTTATAATTTAAACATTCTTTTCAGCATGGTGTAAGAAAATTTTGTTCTTTAAAAGTTCGTACATATTCTTTTTTTTTGGTTCTCTACTTCGTTTAGTTCCTCATTTGTCATCCTTGATTCTACAGAATTAGTTACTATTTTTAATCTTGATGGTATAATGTTATTTCTGTACGTGGTATAATATTCTTTTTGTAGATGGCATAATATTCTTTCTGTAGATGGCATAATATTCTTTCTGTAGATGGCATAATATTCTTTCAAATATGTTATTATTATTTTATCTTGAAATTCTTCTGGGGACTCATACAATTTAAACATCTTTTCAGCATGGTGAAAAAAGAAAGTCTATTCTTCTGTTCTGCCTGGTGATTTACAAAGGATGCCTTTCAATGATTGCAAATAATCGAGAAAAGAAATTTTCTATTCTACTCTGTCTGTGTTCAAAGCCTTGCCTAATTGATCTTCACCTCGAGTATGCTTTAATTTCAACTCACATAATTTTAAATCATGTCCTCGCTCTTGTTTTTCTTCTCATTCTACTTCCCTTTCCAACCTTCCTCTTTCAAATTTATAGCCTTTACACTTGCTTTTCACCATTACTTCTGTTTGTCGTCTAACAGTCGCCTAGCACTTTCAATAGTTACAATTAATTCTTTAACAAAATCTTACTCAAATTCTGAAGATTTTGAAATGAGATTCATTAGCATGACTATTTTAGAGTTTGGAGTGGCTTGCTTGCTTAATGCACTAGCTAGCTCCACTTTATCCTCTTTTTTTTATATATGTTTAAAAATGACATGATGACTTTCTAGTATTTTCTAGTAACAATAATACCATAAATCAACTATAATTCTAACTGATATATATTTAAATAATAAAAAGTTGTTTTCAAGAGCACAACATACACATGAAAATCATATGTTTATACAGGTTGATTATAAAGCAAAATTTTGATTTAAAGTATTTTGAGGCAAAGAATCTTAGGAAAAAAACAGTTCAATTCTGACAGTTACGGTTATTATATGAAAACAACAGTTAAACTGTAACAGTTACGTTTACAGTGACAATATTTCGAAAATTTCAGATGGCAGCACCTACTTTTTTAAATTGGAATACGATCTCCATGCTGAAAAAAGGTAAGGAAAGGCGTTGGAAAGGTATATGTATCACAGAAAAGGTCGGCGTAGACCAGGGATGGGCAAACCTTTTCACTCGCGGGCCAAAATCGAAAAAAAAAGTTTCGCGGGCCAAGATAAACTTTTCTAAAATTTTAAAAACAATATACAAGTATTACAATTTAAATATGCTAATGAGATGAATGAAATTCATTTTAAAAAGTTCCTTATATTGAGGTTCGAAGTGAGATGTACTGATTGTAAGGAACGAGGCTAAACGCTTTTCTGTCAGTCTACTTCTGAAATAATTCTTTCTAAGGTTCATAGTTGAAAACACTTGTTCGCATATATAATATGAAGCAAACATAGCACTGATTTTCTGGGCTTGAGATATTAAATTTGGGAAACTTACTTTCGATAATGATTTGTAAAACTCTAACTTTGGCATATTTAGAAACTACTGCTTGAGATGATTGTTAGATTGCAACTCAACTAATTCAACCTGCAAATCTGACCTCACTGCTTCACAATTTAAGTTGAAGAGCATGGTAAAAATATCCAATTCTGTTTGAATGGCACTGAAATCTTGCAATCTGCATTCAAACTCAAAATGCAGTTTTTTCAAGCTATCTTCATTATTCTTAAGCTTCTCTTCATCTACTGAGGGTATTGAATTTAACCCCGTAAATATAAAAATAATAAAAAAAATAATATCTAAATAGAAAAGTGGATGGATGTATAATATATAAATATATATTTATTTTAATTTGCCTCGGACTGGCAAATTAAAATTCTATCCGCGGCCTTATAGAACCTTCCGGCGGGCCGGACTTGGCCCGCGGGCAGTAGTTTGCTCATCCCTGCTGTAGACGGACTAAGAAAAAAAGGAAAAACAATTGTGGCGTTCACCAGAGCATGGCTCTGATTCCCGCCTACGAAACTCCCTCGAAACGCGAAGAGTATAAGGTATGCAGATTTTCGGGTTCAACGTAAAACACTGATGGCTGACATTGACCCACTAGATGAAAGTAATGACACTGTGAAATACGTGCAGCGCATCTTGTTGCTCTCTGAACAACATGCCGTTTACAGGGGAAAATTGTAAAGAATTATTTTTGAATGGACAAAAGGTCTCAAAGGTATTGCGTGTCTACCGCAGAAACCATGGGTTACTCAAGGCTCGTGTTCTGCAACAGCTGTACTGGCCTTGATACGTAAATATGAAGGAACTGATTGCACATGCGATAGATCTCGACCTGGGCGATCTTCCTTTCCTGTGGACACTGTTACAGAAGTCCATGAGACGATAAGCGGAGTTCGTCTTACAAGTACAAGCGGTGATTCACGCTTTCTGCAATTGCCAAATTCTACAGTCAACAAGATTCTGCGCTTCGTTCCCCACATGTTTCCATCGTGTTCAGATGTTGCAAGCGGGTGATCACCAACTAAAGGTAGATTTCGCGAATGAATTCCTCATCCAGTATGACGATGATTACAGCTGGCGTTTACGCATTCTGTGGATATACAAGGCACATTTCTGATTGACTAGTAAAGGTAATTCGAAAAATTTACGTGCACTGGGCAGAGGATAAACTACGTGATAAGGTTGCACTTCCATTACAAGAAAAAAATCTTTGTGTGGTGTGGTATAACAAGCATCTTTATCCTTTGTCCTTCTTTTTCTTGAAGGGATTACTGCCAAAGGTCTACAAACGCGCACGGTAACGAGTACTCGCTATCTAGAAATGTTGACTAATTATGTAATTCTGATTTACAATAGTGAAATATTTAATCTGACGTCCTGTGAATGCAAGATGACACTCTCTCCCACTTGTGGGCCTTCTGTAAAACGTTACTTACCACAACAATTTGGGGACGTAGTTATTTCCCACCATTTCGCGTTTCTAGGGCCTCCAAGGTCCCCAGATCTCATCCCCTTAGATTTCTGGATGTGGGGCTATCTAAAATCTATAATGTATCTGATATGCATCTAATCCTCAAACTGTATATGAAAGATGTCAGGTTTAACAGATTTCTCTTATCATTACAAGTGTTTCTTGTCAACACAGATTCCTCTTGTCATTACAAGTGTTTCTTGTCAACACAGATTCCTCCTGTCATTATGTTCTTCAGTGCTATCCACAACTTGTCGTATGCAAAGTGTCATCCTTCGTGAAGCAGGTCACACAGAAAATTTGTGAAGCATAATTTGTGAAGTAATGTTTTGCTTTCTGTTGCTTCTCTGTCGTTATTGGTTGTTTTTCTTCTTTGTCTGTCTATTTTTCGCGCTACATGTATCTTTTCAACGCTATTTATGGTTTTTCTCTACGGATATGACATTCCAATAAAAAAAATATGCATTTCCATTTGAAATGTTCGAAATTTATGAACTGTAACCATAACTGTTAGAGTTTTGAGAGATACCTCAAAATGCCTTAAATCGAATCCAAAAATCAGTTTTTATGAACGATATAATAGCTAGTAGCTCATATATCGAGAAAGGTTTTTTTTTAAATAACTTGTATATATTACTCAATTGCAGTTACTAAAAGCTAATTTCATCATGAAATCAATAGCTAAAATTAGACATTATTTCATATTAGTTATGCACAGTAATATTATATAAAATCATAAATCTGCAACATTTATAGCTAATACAATGCATATAATTCAAATAAAATTTATTTCAGTCATTGCAAAACTATTAAGCAAATTTTCGATATCCGACTTGGGGAAATCTTCATTTTCTGCGTCTGTTCGTGTGGCTTTTTCATTTTATTTTAAAAATATGTTTCAAGAATATTTGTAGCTTAGCTTAAATAAGCTACATATATATGTTCCTATATATGTTCCAAAACTAATATTCTAGACACCAATTAAAAACAAAATTCATCAAATTACAGGTATCTAACCACCAAACATTTCAATTCAGCTAAAAGATTTCTAAAAAATATTTTTGTCGATTACGTAATTTTTTCATTTGCGATTATAAAAAATGATGTTTTGAACCCTATAAAATTACCATACGATTACAAATAAACTGCACTGCGTTATAAAAAATGCTTATTTGAATATTTAGGATATAAAGGAAAACCGCACATAAAAATTCCTGATGATAGGTTGACATTTGAACGTGGAACGAAGGTAGTTAGTTTCTTGTTTTCATGGCTGTCATTCAATGTCAGTATTGTCTTTCAGTCATATAGCATTCTTTCAGGCTTTTTCGGATCTTACTATTCCCTCAGGATTGATGGCAATAAGACCTGGAGGTTACGAAGGGTAGGAATAATGGATTGCATTGACCTTGAACTGCTTGCAGTTTCAGGCTCATATATGCATAACACATGAATAAATAAAACTCGATAGCTCAGTCAGCTATAAGTTGGTGGTAAGGAAAGATTTGGGAATCAAAGTACTTAAAATATTTATTCTTTCATATAAAAGTTACACTTTACACACTCTTTGTTTTAACTTTCGAAGGACGAAGTTATTTTTAAACAATTTATAGTATGCTTTCTTAAAATATAAAAGACAAGGAATTGTATCAGGGATTGCGTAATTTTATTCCAATGTATTGCACTGACCTTCATTATAAATTTTAACGTAACCTAATGTTCACATAGACCTCTGGAGCTCAGTGTTACAAGTTTCGGGTTCGAGTTCGAGGTTGTGATAGATATTTGTAGTGATTCGGAATCCAATTTAAACCGCAAATACCGGCCTAACATAACTGTATATCGTTGGTTGCAGAGTTGACAACCCTACCCTGTAAAAACCCCTGTCTCCTGTAGTCTCCAATAGTCTCAAGTCTCGAAATTTGCCAGTAAGTACACGGCTTTGGCCCACCATGGGACTGTTGCACCAATGAAGAAGAATGTTCACTTTTGTTATTAAAATTGCAAAAAAAAAAAATAAATAAAAATAAAATAAAAAAAAATGTTGAAAAAAAATTCATTTGGAAAAATTTATTTGTAGATTAAAATTATATACTTTTATCTTTGAAAAATAAACAGAGCCCTGATTCCCAATTGACTAGTGCTCTGGTCTTTGCTGCTTCAGGTTCGAATTCTGGCGGCGGCATGGTTGTTTATTAGTGATTCGGAATCTACGTTAAATTATAGGCCCCTGTCTAATTAGCCCAAAGCGCGCACAAAATGACCGTAGAGCGGCAAACCAAATTAAGAAATACAAAAGATTTCATCAAGATGCGTACTTTTTGAAAAATTATTTTCTTTCTTAATACATGCATAATTTTCAAAAGACTTCTATAATTTATTTATGAAATTAAATTAATTAAGCGATTTTAAAGACTCACGTGAAATGATTTAGTTTTTACTTTTTACTAAGAATAGGCGGGATTTGTTCAATTAAATTATTTTTGTTTATCGCGTAATTTATATAATCCATTTATGATGATTGAGTGTTATGACCTATATCTATTAAAATGCAATTCGATAAAAAAAAATTATTAAAATTACTTGACAATAAGTGCTCAATGTTCAAGGATGCTGCTTGTATGTACAACGCAATTAAACAAGACAGCAAGAATTATCTCACTTTTTTTTTTTCTTTCGTCATCTTGTTCTTACACTGGGTCAATGACAAACAGAGCGTGATCCTTATTTTAAACAGTGTGAGTTGATCTTGCATTTCAAATAGATACACTAATTATCTTCTGCTAAAAAGGAGATATATTTGGACTTCCTTTTTCATACACACCCAAAACATTGCTCAGTACCTTTTTTATGATTTTTACTAGCAAAATATAATTATGCCCGAATACAGAAGATAAAACATTTTAAGTTATGATAAATTGTATTAAGGAAGTAAATTAAAGATGAAAGTATTGAGATTTTAGATAACTCGCTTTAAATGAAACAATCATTCTTATCCAAGAATTCTCAATAATTTTTTCTCTTTTTAATTTTTTTTAACATTTTTAAAGAATATAATAGTGTTTAATTAATAAATAAATCTAAAACAAAACATTTTCTACTTAATTTTTAGAATAATTCAACTAATGGCTATTGTTAGTTTTCGACAGTAGTGCCATCTGGCGACTTGATAATCTGTCGGAAATAAGGAAATATTATTTAATTGAAATGAAATATCGAATTCAGAAAAGAAAAACTAATCTTTTAGATCTTATAGTTTTTAAATTATGCTGGAATACGTACACATGCAAATATTGTTCTTTACATACGTATATTATTGCATGTTAAAATGATGTTAATACTTGAAAATAATATTACTACTTGAAAGTTTAGTATTCGTTTTTTTACTGAATTTTTTTATTAATAATAACAATAAAAATAATCTTAAAAAGTTTGTTGATTCCTCACATTGAAATTCACAAAATTGAAACTAGTTTTGCACAAGCTTCTGAATACATATGAACGTGTATTAATTATAAAATAATTTAACAGATTAACCCTAAATTGTAATGAAAAATGGTAATGAAGGTATAGTACTTGTTGGTAAAGATGGATGATTATAATTGAAAATGAAAAGCAAGATTTCTGCTTATTTTTAATAGTGTTTTATAGTTTAACAGAAAAAAAAAACTTCCGAAATTTCCATGATTCACAATATTTATGGAGACAATAAAACATTATATGTCAGCACATCACTTTCATTGAATTAATCCATTGTCATTATTATTGCTAAAGGTTTTATGAATTTACAAGTCATTTTACATAAAAGTGTTCGTTATTTTAATAAATTGTTAACTTTAGTATATTGGTTACGATGATTAACATAAGAAAGAGCTAATTTTTCCCCTTGAATTTGTAATTTGAAACAAAAAGTCTAGAAAAATTTTTAAAAAAATAATATGATTGAAAATGGTATAAATCTTTCTTTCACTATAATTACAGTCATTAAAAATTAGCAATTAAAAATTTTCATGTGATCTACAAAAGCTTCTGATTCTTTCAAGAAGTTTTATGGATTTACATCCCATTTGACCTAAAAGTGTTAGTCATTTTAACGAATTGTTAACTTTAGTTTATTGATTAACATGCTTAACATAAAAAAAAAGAGCTAATTTTTTCCCCCTTGAATTTATAATTTGAAACAAAAACCCTTCTTGAAAAATTAAAAAAAATAATATAATTTAAAGTGGCTTAAATTTTTTGTTTCACTATAATTACAATCATTAAAATTTCATTAAAAATTACCAATTAAAAATTTTCATGTGATCTTCAAAAAGCTTCTGCTTCTTGCTAAAAATTTGATGGATTTACATGCCATTTGACGGGTGTGTCATTTTAACAAATTGTTAACATTATTATATTGATTAACATGCTTAACATAAAAAAAAAAAGAGTTAATTTTTTTCCCTTGAATTTATGATTTGAAACAAAAACATTCTTGACAAATTAAAAAATAATATGATTTAAAGTGGCTTAAATTGTTTGTTTCACTATAATTGCAGTCATTAAAAATTACCAATTAAAAATTTTCACGTGATCTGCGACTTGAGTTTATTTTGGGATTTGTAGAAAAGATTCACAAACCCTTTAGTTAAATGTAATTAAAAGGAATGGAAATAATAAATATTTTTCATTTTTCTTGCTGTTTTTTTTTTCTTTTGCTTAACTTTGCATTGTTATTTAAAAGAAGAGATGCCTGGAGTTAAATTGGTAGCCAACGCAATCAGACAATAGAAAGAGTAATTGAGTGTCTGAACCTGACAGCAAAATACGCAATAGTTGACATGTAAGACAGCTTGCGTAGAATAAAAGGCTGTCATCTGCTTCATAATAATGGTAATTAAGTTGGAAGAATTTCATGCTGGGCTTATTAATATTTGCTTAAGTGAATATGCTTTTTTTTAAATATTGAAATTTCATGACAAATCTTTAAGAGCTGAAAGTTGTACTGTATTTTCTATGTGTTTAAAAATGTATGACCTCTCAAATATTTATTTTTGCTTTTGGATATCAGGAATTTCTATTAAAGTCATTTGTCACTACAATAGCAAGTGTGTAGCAGATTCAGCGTTGCTCTGATATATTCCAAAAGAGGGAGGGAGATATCAATATTACATTCAGATTTTATTAATTATGAAACTATGATAGTAAACTAACACTCCCAAGGATGGTTCTCTCCTCTTCTCCAGAGAGATCCTAACGAAAGCCTAGGAATTTAATATTCTTATTCCATTTCACATACTGGCAATAGTTTTCATGTTCGAATCAAGTCAAAGCGTTGGAGTTTGAAGATCTTTTAGCAATACCCAGCAATCCGCTACGGCATGCTGTCGCCCAGTTCCGACTTCGTATTTTAAGAGATAGAAAAGAAAATCTCCATCGATTAAAAATATTTTCGAATCCTGGCTGCCCCCTATGAATCAATTGACCCAATGAATAGAGACCATCTCCAACGATGTTTTTGACGGCGACTCGGAGACTCGCGCTTTACTGGGTCTACTCTTAAGGCAATGACTTCGGTCATCTGTGCATTTTCTGGACATTTATTCTTTTGTATTTTTTCCAGTTATTACTATTTTTATTCTTCTTGTAGGCTGTGTTTGCCATTGTAAATAAAACACATATGGCAAAATTTGACTTAATTCATTTTCTCAGCTTGGAAACTAAAAGAGGCTGTTACTCCTTAAATGTATTATTAAAACATTAAAAGAAAATTTTGAAAGTAGTGCAGTTAATTGAAATGTTGCTACATGAAATTATTGAAGAATAATTAATAAATCAGTTTTTTTAATGTGTGTTTAATTTTTTTAATTAAGTGTGCCTACCTAACGGCATTTTTGACAATGAGTGAGGAAGTTTTTAACATTTTGAAAAACTATCTTGATAAATGGCAGTTAACGTGGTAAGCATTTTTACACAAACCCTTCCATGGTAGGCTGTGTTAAAGGCTTCACATCTTTTTGTAAAATACAAAATGATGATAACATTGTAACTCATTGCTTTCTTCATAGAGAGGCCTAGATTAAAAACACATAAGGTGAAAATAAGAGAAGTTTTACATCAAGTATTTCAGATAAAAACTTTATTAAAAAAGATTCTCAAATCGTGTTTATTCGGAAAAAGCTTTATATTGATATGGAGATTCACAACAAAAAGATTGCTTGAATGTAATTTTAGAAACTTTCAAAGAGGAAAAACTTAACATAAAATTACTTGAAGAACTTCTTGCGTTTTGGTTTTTGAAAAGCTAATACAATAAAATTGTAGTTTTCTTTTTTTGTTTTGAAAGGTTACAAGTATTTGATGATTATTTTAGAAGAAAAGGAAGGTAAAGAAAAAAAAATTTCGCATCCACTGTAAAATAAAAGAATTTCAAAAATTTATTGATGTTTGGAATAAAAAAAGTTATTGAATGTAATTTAGAAATGTTTCCATAAGAAAGAAAAACTTATATAAATGAAATACTTCCATAACAGTTGAAAACTTAACAATTTTAGAACAAAATTTAGTTCTTATTTTCATTGAAACTTTTGCAAAAGAAGCTTTAAAAGAAGAATTAGTTTTTACATTAACAGAAGAAAAATAACGCATTGATGTTTAAGCATAAGGAATTGTCTATCGAAATCTTTTGGGATTCTATAAAGAAGAATTTGTATCAATATCTAAAAAGACTTCTGAATATTTTATTACAATTTTCAACATCATATTTATGTGAATTAGTTTTTTCCACTTTTGCCAAAATTAAGTCTAAAAACAGAGAAAATATTCAATGTATTGACAAGGAAATGAGAGTTTGCCTTTCAAATATATGTCCAAACATTCAAGAAATTGTTAGAGCTCATCAGACTCATGTTTTATATAAACACAAGAATAAAACAAACTTGTATGCTTTATCATATTTTTTAATGCATTATTTTTTTTATAATATTTGACTTAGTTATTATCAAATGCAGGTCGTGATAAAAGGAAGAATTTTAAAGATTCTACCCTTTACACTTCCAGTAATATTTATTATCAGTTAGGGGCCAGATGCACAGAGTGATTAGCGCTCTGGCGTTAGGTGACCCAGGTTTTGAAGTTCGAGTCCCTGCGGTGCCATGGATGTTTACAGTGCTCGGAATCCACTTTAAGCCATATGCCTCTGTCTAATATGGCTGTTAAGCGTAGGGCTGACATCTGTATCCTGTAAAAGTCCGCTTCACGGAGCCAAGTCAGACTTCTACCTACGGGTGCTCCATCACAACAGAAGCTGCCCCCTTTCCCTCCTTCCATCAGACACATGGGCCCTTGGATGTTAGTGGGTAAGAAACAACAATGAAAAGAATATCAGTTAAAAAAAAACATTCAGTAAAGTATTATAATTTTATACCATATAAAAACGTTCTGCTATAAAACATAATAAAGATTTCAAAATTAATTTACTGCAAATTTCTTCATGAAGGATTAATGAAAATAAATAAAAAAAAAAATTAATTAAAGATTTCAAGGTGAGTGAAAACTCACTTTATTTGAACTGCTATTCAGCTGCCAATGAAGGAAACTGATACAGATCAATCTTATATGTTAAAGAAAAGAAAAAAAAAAAAAAATTTGGATTTAATGACTGGGTTATTATATTCTTGAAAACAGGATCTATATCAGTTGTTGTGAAATCTGTCCTAATGATGTTTGCAATTTTGAACTAAATTTAAAAAAATAAATTTTGTAGAAATGAACTGTTTGAACTTGAAAATTTAATATTCCATTGTCCTGTAGTTTAATAATTTTCTTTTTCTATAATTTCACCCATAATTATGTGGTAAACTAATCATACATTGTTTGCATCATTAGTTGACGAATAGTTTATCAATAGTTTATACATGTGATTGAATATGTAGTTCTATTTACTAATTGTACTTTGTTATCCTTAAATAAACATTGATTTCTTATTTCCGTCCTTTAATTAAAAAGATGCATTTCTTCCTGGTTTGTCAGAAATTTCTAAAAATACAAGAGGATCAAATTTTGATAAGTATAACCTCGAGATCTCTACGATATCATTGTATCATCAGATAATATCAGAGACCAGATGATATTTATGAATGATTAACTTTTCTTATTATAAAATTATGTCATTTACGTCATGGCACTGCAGGAATTTGTTAATGTTTAATAGAAAATGTGAATATATTCCAGCAAATGCATATAATTAAGATTTTGCAGATTAATTTGCAGATAGCTTTTAAGCTGATAGTTTTACTATCAAAAATGAACTTTTAAACCAATTCTTAGAAACTCTTTTTCATTTGCGGTATCGCAACCAGGTTGCGATGGCACAGGTTTGAATTCATAAATAGCGTGCGTTGCAGTTATTATTCTCAGATGTGATGATGATTGATTGGTTGTAACATTGAGTATAAAAGATAATTTTCTTCTTCACATATCAATGAGCCCTTACATCAACATCAACAACCCTTCTTCATACATCAACAGCCCCATGGCGGTGCAAGGCCATCTGGCTACTGGTAGATTTCCAGACAGGAGATATTTTCTTTTTTTGTCTGTCCTACGCTCAACGCTCTACTGTCATATTAGACCGGAGCAGATGACCGAATGGCTAGCGCTCTGGTGATAGGTTTCGGGTTCGAGACAAGGTGGGGCCATGGATGTTTGTAGTGGTTCGGAATTCACTTTAAGGTCCTGGTCTAATATGACCGTAGAGCGTCACAGAGCCCAATCAGACTTCTCTCACCCACATCCTTCCCAAACTGTAAAGGGACAACTCAGCACTAGGCACAGTGATGTGGTGTAGTAGTAGTAGTCATATTAGACCGTGACCTGCTGTTTAAAGCGGATTATTACCATTGCAAGCAACAAGCCCGCCGGGACTTGAACCCGAAACCTGTGTAACCGAAGGCCAGAGGAATATGAGCATTAGTTCACCGATTATTCGGCTGTCTGGTGGGAGATTTTCTAACTCCCTCCCATTCTAGAATCAAACACGGAACAATTACCATCGAAAACAATTCTGCGAAAATGAAATCATTTCTAAAATATTTTTTAAAAAGTAAGTTTTAGTAAGTATTTTTTTAAAGTAAGTTTTATTTTTTTTTTTAAAGTAAGTTATTTTCAAATAATTATGATAATAAATGAAATTTATTAAAAAAAAAAAATGTTTTCAGGTTACTCCTTTTAAAATTATCAAAAATTTTCTTCTTTACTAGAAAGATACTTATGACATATTTTAGTTTCTAGACATTTTTAACAGTAAATCTCAAATTAAATGCAGCAATAAATATTAAATATATAATTTATTATATATATTTTTTATGATTCATAATTTTTTTCAGGAAAATAATTTTCAGTTCTTGAATAAGTATTTCTATTCATTAAATTGATGTAATAAACACAAATATAAATGCTAGTAAATATTAATTTCCATTTTTGAATGTTAGAGATAAATGTGTTATAATATTTTTAAAACTTTTTGTTAAAAAAAGTCACCAATAATTGAATTAATTTTTGGTTTTCGTTTATTTTGGTATAAGTATTTGCTTGAGGAAACTCAGTACTCCATATACAAGCTATGTTAAAAATTTTTATTTTGAAGTGCCTTTTCTCAGAAACTACTAAACATTTAAAAAAACTTAATTAATTTCAGGTTAAAGTTAAAGAATTGTTATTATTTTTGGCTATCATTAAAATAAATTGTGAAGTTATAGAACCAAAAAGTGGGACTTGAAAATATTCAATCCAAAAAAAATATATATATATATATTTCAATTATTAAATTATAGTTTATTTATAACAGGGTAAAAAAATGAATTCTTTATGTCTATTAGTTTTCTAGAAAAGGCACATTGAAACTCAAAATTATATATTTCGAGAAAACACACATTTAAGGATAATGTGATGGTATTATATGACGGGTTTTTCCCATTTGTAAAATGTGAATTATATTTTAATATATACTTCCTTATGAAATAAATTAATAAGTGATATATTAAATGAAAACAAATTAGAGAATAAAATGAAAACACAATCTCAAAATCGCATATTTCTATTTGTGATTCTTAAGTCCTTGTAATATTATTGATTACTTTATGAATATACATAAGTATTATATGTTATGTTATTAAATATTTCAATAAATAAGGACTTGTTATAACAGATTGTTAAGAAATTGTTAACTTTACTTCATTTCTTATGCCAAAAAAAGTTGAAACAAAATAATAATGGTAACAGTCTAAAAGTTTTTTAAATTATTTTTTCTACATCGTGAGATTCCACCTACATTTTCAAAATAAATATTTTAGAAGATAAAATATATATACATTTTAAAAAAAAATTATTGTTATCCCAATGAATATCATTTATAACTCATATGGATTATTTTTGATTTGAATTTAAATTTGATTAGCTTGAAATCTGAATTGGAAGTTTCCATGTCTACTACTGTGTCCAAAAAGTAAGACCTATTTTAAATTAAAAATTCCCAGGAATTATGGAATTTCAATTTTTTTTGTCTTTTTTAGGTTGCTGGCACTGCCCTTGACATCTGTGTGAAATTTGACGTCAGAATATTCATTAGTGTTTTAGTTCGCGGCTTTGAGACGCTTTTGAAAATGTCTGAATGAATTGAGTAAAGAGCTTGCATTAAATTGTGTTTGCGGAAACGTATAAAATGTTGCAGAATGCATCTCGGTGAACATTCTTATATAGGAAAGAAATGTTTAGAAATGGTATAACAAAGAAGGCAGAGAATGCGTTGGAGACGAAGAGCCCTCTCTGGTCGACCCTCAAACTCAACCAATGAGCTCAAGTTCAAAAATGAAAGATTGGTGCTTGAAACCATCGATTTACAATTAGAGACCTTGCTGATGATGTTGGAATTTCAAAAGGATCGGTCAATTCCATTTTGGGCCTCAAACGCGTCCAATCTGATTGGTACCGAAAACACTGAATGCGCCAGCTCACACTGCATTGATTCTTCGTGACTCTTTCGCCAAAAATGAAACCCATATCGTTCCACAACCAACGTATTCACACCGTTCGACTTCTGGCTATTCCCTAAACTCATAAGACTACTCCGGGGACACCGTTTTGTGTCGAATGAAGATTTTCAACGTGATTCGGAACCTGCCGATGACTTTTTAGCATGCATTGAGGATTGAAAAAAACGTTGGCATAAATGCAGTGTGTCCGGAGGGGATTACTTTGAGGGCGATGGAATAAATTGGGAAGAATAAATAAAGAGTTTTTGAAAAAAAAAAATTGGTCTTACTTTTTGATACAGTAGTGTGAATTGGAAGTTTCCATGTCTAAGCTATAAATAAGCACGATTAGGTAGAAATGTCATTTACTGGGCTCAAGGAAGAAAGAGTGAAATCCTCTAAATGCCAGCCATGGGAAATGATTTGTGTCAGAAAGATACAGGTGTCTCGTGGTGAACCTTGGGTATAAATAAATCTGCTACATACCTATCTACACTTCAGTAGGAAATGGTGTCACTTTAAAGGTCTCCCATTTGAAAACAAAAATAAAAATTGTAATTGGTTATTAAAAATTAAATCCAGCATTATAATTATTATGCATAAACACAAGTGCATAACAATACCTGTCAATCTCTATCAAATAACTGATCATTATGATACTCAATTCTTCACGCTGAAAAAGAAATTCTTGTAAATGGATGTATATATTTTTTATCTTTTTATTGTAGGTAATGAATTAAATGTTATAGTTTAAATACTTAAACTTAATTTTTTAATATGCCTCATATTATTTTGTAATTTTATTAAATAGGTTTAGTTTAAAAATTTAAAATTTTATCATTTAGATTTACACATTCTTTAAGCTACTTGCAGAGAAAAATATTTCCAATTAATATTAACCATAAATAAACAGACTTGTTAATATAGCTATAAATAACAGACATAATAAACAACTTGTTTATAGATATTTACACTTTTTTCAAATCTTTGCAATTTTGTTGAAATTTTAAGAAATTTATTCTTTAATTGTTATTTCTAGTTTTGCTCGGCAGATGGCAGCACGTTTATAATCTTAAAAAATGGCCTTGATGCCTTTAAGGACAATTGTGCTAAAGCATTCTTTTTATGTAAAATTTAGTTTTGAATGCTAAGAATTTTCATTGCATTAAAAAGTAAAAAAAACATAATTTACATAATATTACAGTAATTTTAACTCAATAACAATACAGTAATAATAACTCAATACAGTAATAATAACTCAATTATTTCTTTTACTGAATGATTTTAACACCTAACTTTTACAATATAATAACTGCATATAAAATATTGAAAAAAAATTTTAAACATCCCCATTAATTTATTTTTCGACATACTTCAAGTTCTGGGACCAAAATTCATATTTGTACGTGAGGGATCAAAATATGCACGTACAGTGAATATTTTTTTGTCGATTGGCAGCTTTATACAAAAACGTAATATATACGATATATATATATATACAAAAAGTGATTCACAGTCATGAGACAAACTTTGAGAAACAGTTACAAAGACATGCACTTTTTTTACACTTCGGAAGTGATGCATTGAGGCACAGACACAAAAAGTACAACTTCATTACAACGTGCTCCTTGATTCAATGTTTACAATAAATGCTCAAAACTATGATCACCTACTTGGTTTATTATCAAAATTATGATCACGTACTATTCTCTACACCCAAATTGTAACTATCACAGCATTCGTAATACAAAAATTTCTGAGAAACATAAAAAAAAAAAAAAAAATAAATGTAATTTTTCAAGATTCGACATGCGCATAAGCTGCAGCAACGAAACAGAAAATCATAAAAAATTATTATTATGAATATTATTAGTTGTATTATTAATTGTATTGTTATTACTGTTATAAAAATTTTATAATGTATAAAAATATTTTCATGCCTTTTCCATTACTGATAATTTTAAAAAATATTATTAAAAATTTTGTATAAAAATTAACACAAATGAAGAAATTATCAAATTTTATTCAAGCATTTATCTTTTGTAATTTTCATACGATTGAAAAGCAAAAATATTCATGGTTTACATTTAGTTAGAAACAATATTTCCATAGAATAATCCGATTTTGTGCTCAATTTTCAAGTGCGAATTTCATTAGAAGATTCATTTTATTAGATTTTCAATAATCTTTTTTAAATTGCTGTTTATAACAGCAGTTTTAGCTTTTCCAAAGACTTTTTATCACATCAATAAGTGAAAATCCAACGTAGAAAAAATTGCCAGCCACTGGTCCCTGAAGGCCGTTTGTTTTA
The DNA here is from genome assembly GCA_021605095.1 of Caerostris extrusa. Lineage (NCBI taxonomy): Eukaryota > Metazoa > Arthropoda > Arachnida > Araneae > Araneidae > Caerostris > Caerostris extrusa. Next base: position 4,188 of record BPLR01013432.1, on the reverse strand, counting down.
ACAAAACCATTTAAATCAAACCTGGCTCGATCTAATACTCCCACTTGAGTGTTATTTATTGGAGAAGTTTGCTCATAAATCAAAAATAATGTACCGATGAGGACCTGAAAGAAAATATTATTCTCAATCAAAAATACAAATAATATAATTTACTTCATTACCCTGAGTATCTAATATTTTGTTGATGAACAGAAATTGAGAGGACAAAATCTTAACTTGTTTTTGCATGATGCACACAAATACAAAAATACACAAAAAGAATTAATTAAATAAAAGTATAAAGAAAGGAGAAAAAAACATACAGAAAACGGAACAAAGAAATCTCAAGAGTTATTTATCGTAATTTTTATTTACATTTGTAACAGTGCTTCCCGATCACACTGCAGGGGGCGCCTCCTGTGATGTTCAAGAGGGGTGGTGGGTCGGCCTTGGGACTTTCCTAGCAGAGGAAGTACAGCGCAACCTACTCGTGCTCCAGACGAAAACGTTTAATTTAAAGTCTAGTACCGAGATTAAATATATTTAGGGCATTAGTTGGCCTACGGACTCTCACCCGGAGAGGAAGTATATTTCGGCATTCTGTACCTAGCTGATTATCGGGTTTTCGCCTTTGAAGTGAAATCCTTTCACGAATCTATAATTATCTGTCTTTAATGTGTTGAATATTGCCTATCTCTAATTGCATGCGTGTGGTGCTTGTGTGTATGTAAATAAAGCTATGAGTTTTCAAACTTGGGACTCAAGTATCTCAACCCAACCACTTCCAATAATAATACCACTACAATGTTTATATACATAGAATGAGCTTACAGTAATGAACTTTTTGTATACTTTTGTATTTGTATACGATATATAATCTGATTTTTTTTTTTCTTTTCATTAAAATGCCATTCAATTAATTAAACGTAAATGCAAAAAAAAATTCGTTGCATAAATAAAAAAAAAAAGATCACCTCTTTTCTCGATTTGAAAACTAATAAATATTGTTAAACTGACTTACCCAATCCGGGTGTCGGATTAGGTTGCATATATGTTGATTGTAATTTGCCACTTTTCATGTTGCATCCTAGTATGTCTGTAATCAGCCATTGTCGATAAGGAGAGAAAATGTTGAATTCTTTTGTCAGAGAATCTACATCTGTTGAAAAAAAGTTTCATATAAATGCAATAATTTTATTATGAAGACATGTATTTAGTAAAATGCATTATTTTACGAGAGAAAAAAAAATCACGTAGAAAGTTCTCTGCGTGCTTTAAAATTGAGTATTCATAAACACACACACACACATACAACAAACAAATTTGTATTTAACGAAGCTCCTTGGCTACAAGATAGCCGCAAGCCTCTATCAGGGAAATACATCAGATGAGGAGATATATACCGTGCATGAGAAAGCAGCGAAGTAGAAAGAGAAAATTGTTCTTTGTGGTAGCGATTTCTTTCTTGAGCATTGGTGATGCTGATGATTTAGCATGGTGGCAGCTGCAGGCTACTATCCTGGAAAACTTCAGAAAAATATACAGTGCATGAAACAGCAAAGTAGAAAAAGGCTGTTCTTTATGTGGCGATTCCTTTCTTGTGCTTTGATGATGTTGATGGTTTGGCACGGTGTCAGCCGAGAGCTTCTAACTTGGAGAAATTTTAGAAGAGGAGCAAATACAATGCAGGAACAGCAGCAAGGTAGACAAAAAGAAAACTTGCCCAAAATGTAAATGGAACACATAAACAAAACACACACACATATGCATAATGAATGATTTTATAGAATGAAAGGAATCATTCGAAAAGTGGAAAATTGGTCCATATTACCAAACGGTTTTTAAAGATAGAAATATTTAAAAATGATAAAAAAAAAAGCCACAATGACGTATACAAAGAATTTATAATTTGATTTAGTTCGATAAAGCTATACATTGAGAATAATTTTATAAATTCATTTAAATAGTTTTGCACTTTATGATGGGTACTTGAAATGTTCTACACATATGCCATACGGCAGTTATCACACTGATAAACAATTGTTTTGCGATAAACAAACTTCACAACGTTCACGAGCTTTTCGTGATGAAGTTGTTACAATGGGTATTAGAAAATGTTGGCCAATACATATTGATGGTAATTAATTTTCCCTTTGCTGGTTTTTTTTTTTTTGCCTATTTTGTTCCATTATTTCTTCTGTTAATTTTTGCTTGAAGAAGTGAAATGCTCTATTTGTATGAATAGATTTGAAAATAACGTTACTGTTCAAAAGGATTACGTAGGTTTTTGTTGGTGTATATTGATTATTGGTAGATTTTGTAGGCTTATTTTCTTCACTACTGTTTGGAATTCCATTTTTATTAGTTTTTCAGAAATTGCTTTTATCAGAAAAAAATATTTTAACCAGTTTGTAATGTCCACTTTGCACTATCGTGCATATATGGGCTTCAGTGATAATGGTCAGGAAATTTCCACGCATGTATGCACTTATGATGCAAATGGGTTAAAAGACAATAGAACACAACAATAGCCAAAAGTTGATTAGTTACATATTGAATGTTGCAAACATTAATTGCTGAAAAAAAGCTTCTCTGTATACGGCGTATTCTTGTATACGTTCAGAAAAAGGAATGTCTCAAAGCAAATCTTTGGTTCTTGATGGCTAAATATGGATTGTTGATATTTTGTAAGTCCCATATACGAGGAATATGTGAAAATCTGGGTAACCTATTTGCCAAAGAAAAGTTTCAATATGGAGTCAATACAGAGAAAATCGAACTGCATTGGGCCTGACATTGTGGTGTTAAAAAATATGTCATAAAGAAGGTAACATAAACTGTAGGTGGTTGATATCAGAATGCTTTTCCCCCGTTTAGCTGAAGTTTTAAGCAAGATTTTTGTATGGTCGCAGCTTCTATTGTATAAAATAGTGTCCATTCCATCGATTCATCAGCAATGGCTGCATAGCAATTACCACCACCAGATATGGCTAGCATCACATAGCACTAGCCAAACTTCTTCCATATGCTAATGCAACAGCTATCTATTTTATATGAAATTGATTCATCTCTGAATACTTTATGATGGTAGTTTGACGACAACTATGCTAACCGTGCATGATACAACCGCAGAAGGCATTGTCTATATTGCGATTAAAAGCAGACTTCCAAAAACTTTTTGCAAACATAATATTTTTCTTAATAAACCACCACGAAATAATTGAAGATACCATATGTGATATAAAAGAAACTACAGCACGTTGTACATACGATTGTATTAACTTGGTCAATGATACCATTGACAAAGTTCGGGTTTGTCACATAATTAATCGATTTTCTCGTAATCATGTTACCTTCCAAAAACTTTCATATTTTTGCAGTAATCATTGCTACCAACTCTTTTGTACAACCGTGTTTCTGTTCATAATTTGACTGCTGTTGTTCGTTATAGCCAGTCTACTCCACGCTATCAATTATTTGACTCTATTGTTTATTTGACTCTATTCTGATTATAGAATTAAACTGAAAATATTAAAAGAATAATTTTATGATAAAAAATATTAAAAGAATAATGCAGTATTTTTTCATTTTTCATTTGAGTGTTGTTGGAAATAATCTGATCTCAAAATAAGATAAAAATTTATTGATATCAAAAATTAATTGTTAGGATACATCAGAAATAAATTACTAGAATGTCAGAAATTAATTCATGTCACAAATTAATTCAATAATACTCTCACCGGATTCTCCAACAGCAACTTATTGATCGAATTAATTGTAATAGGATGACCGTGATACATTAAAATGGAATCGTTTGCTTCAGGGAAGACAAATGGAACAGTGGAGGAGACTACAACAATGATTAATGGGATAGTTATCATATGAGCATAATCCAAATGCATAGTGGATTAATATCATATACTTTTTGCTTAATATTTAAAGTAGCACATCAAAACATATTTAATGAAATTCTGAGCAGTTGATCATTGCTCAGAGAAAATCAAATACACTACTACAGTTATTTTACAACCCGTTCCTTTTTATGCTTAGCCATGTAGTAATGCTGAATGGTTTAGTTACCCCTTTATGGTAATCTGAAATAGTAATTACATAATTTTTGTGCTGCAAGGCATTTCAGAAATAAAATAGCTCATATCTTTCTTTCAATAATATTATAGTTTTTAATAACAATATAAAACCATTATCCAG
>BPLR01013431.1:0-63947 GCA_021605095.1 Caerostris extrusa | reverse complement strand
ATACAATATGTTAAAATTACATTTCATTAATCTTACTTTAAGAATATTAATGGTGTTTGGAAGTATGTTTATTTAAATAAATATATATAGTATGCATGTTTATTTAATAATAATAAAACACACTACACTTTAAAATTTAGGTACTTACGTATTAACGGTACCTTGGCGACATTGTGCCAATAAAGAGCACACGCGCCAACCGCAGCTACAGATTTGGCGCCAATCTACACTTAAAATTTTTGTTCCAAATAATAAAATATATATGAAACACTTCATTTAAAATCAAAACGCTTTCAAAATATTTTTATTCCAAGTAATAAAGATTGGCGACACTTAAAAACCGCCAAGTCTGTCGCCAAGGTACCTTTAATACGTAAGTACCAAAATTTATTATTATCTTTTCAATATTTTAAATTTAAAATGATGTACTTATATATCAGCTTGTATGAATTAAATTTAAATAAGATTCTAAAATGCCAAATGTAAAGTACTTGAGTAAGTGTTTTGAAATTAAGTATATTGAAAGCAGGTATATCTTAAATTCATTTTCAATTCAAATTACTAATTAATTTTTGGGTTAAACATAAGTTCAAAAATGGATTGAAAATTGCTTCTCTCAGTGTTTGCTTTTGAATGACAAAGAATACAAATAAAAGACACTTTTTTTTAAATTTCACAATGCACCATGTGTTGAGCTAAATAAAAGCTTAATTTTTGATACAATAAATTATAAATATGAAAAACAAATCGAAATCTGGCATTTAAAATATACATTCATGTATTTTAAAAATAAATGAAAATTTTAAATCAAATTATAAATATGAATGAGATCATATATCTAGTATAATTTTACAAATAAAATTTCTGGTAGTTAAAATACAGAATTTTGTATGTCTGCCTCTTCAGTTCCATTTTGTTAGTTACTGGTTATCAAAAATTTTGAATTTTTATTAAGTTAAAAAACATGCTAGAACATTTTCCCATAATTTTAGTTGTGTATATAAAAAGTATTATAATCAATTTAGAGAAAATACAGAATGACTTGTAGAAATATTTGGCTTTTACATATATTTATAAAGATGAGTTTTACATATATCAAATTAAAACAATAGAAAACTTATCTTCAAATGAATCAGGCTACTAATTATTTACAAACAATTTCAGAAAAATTTGGAAAACTAGTGAAAAAATAATGCTTCAAATGAATATGAAACTACTTAAAAAATTGGAAAAGAAATATATTTAATTTAAAAGATATGACAAAATTTAAATACAAAAAGCATTTTTGCAATACTTGAAAGATAAAAATTTGATTGACAGCAATAAGAGGATTATATATATACTAGAAGACCCGGCCACGCGTTGCTGTGGCTTTCTTGTATTTCGTTCAATTATTAGATACTATAATTGGTATTGTTAAGGAAGTGATTGGTAAAGAATGATGAAAAGATCAAATTAAGTTTCAACGAATAGAAAATGTTTAATTTTCATTAATTTAATGAATGAGGTAGATAATGTTGATTTTTTAAGATTGTTTTATAATTATTTTACGTAATATAATTTTTAATAATCATTACTTTCATTTAACTAAGAAATGAACAATATTTCTTGTTAGTCTGTCTTTCGTCGAAATAAATAAATTCGATGGTTTTCGAACACGTGAGCATGCAACATACAGCTGCCCATGGGAGAAACACGGAATCTGAGGTTAGATTTTTTTGGTGGTCGTTTACTGAAAATGATAATTGAAAAAATACAATACAATTAAAATAAAATCGGGATATAATAAGAAAAGACTTTAAAAAAAAATTCACAATAAAATACAAATGCAAACGATCGTTTAAGGTACACGAACACCTTCGAAGGAATTTTTTTGAAATTTTTTATCTTTGTACACATTTTTGGATTGAATGTATCTAAAAACTAATGATTTCACAGAAAAAAATTTCATTATTATTTTTTAAATTTTTATAAGCTAAAATAAGGGTAAAAATGGTAAAAATTGATACTGTTACAAAACCCGAAATAAAATCAATATTTTTAAATTTCTAAGTTTGTATTTGTTTGTACTAACATTTTACAGTGAATAGACCTCTGGTAAATTTATATCTTTATTATTTATTATTTTGTGCTAGTTTAAATGCTGTCGACACAAAATTCTTACAAAATCACAAAAAGTTAAAATTTGCTCGACAAACTTTTTTTACAACTTCCTGCTATTTGCAAAGGCTTTTTAATATGAAATGACCTGAATTTAAAATATTTAGCCTTTTTGCAAGTGTTTTGATTAAATATATTCAAAACCTTTGAATTTCACATAAAAATATCAACTTTAACTATTCTTTATACAATTTATTCTTTAAAATATGGATAAACATTGCAAAAAATGTGATATTGTTGCAAAAATTTTATAATTCAAAAAATAAATAAAACATGAATAGTTTTTTCCTTTGCAAGTATTTTATGCTGGGAATATCCTTATGTATGTAATATACTGTTTTCAAATTTATATTTCAATTATTTATACATTTTTGTATGCTTAAAGTTTGTCGACACAAGCTTTTTTTTTTACAAATTTACAAAAATTCTTAGTTTAAAAACTAAAATAAAATAATTTATGAATTTAGGTTAATTTCCATGTTCTATTCCTTTCATACATTTAAAGAAAACTTTTACATGAAGTTTCAAAGCATTTAGAACAGAAATATTTTTATTGTGATGTTTTGAATGAATACAAAATGCATAAAAATTCAAATAAGAAATAATTAAAACCAACTTTTAAATATAAATAAAAACAAATGTAGATACATAAAAATGTTATTGAGCTTTAAATTCTCCTTTATTAATATAAACACTTATTTATTTGTTTTTCTTTAAATAACTTCAAACTTAAAAGTACCATTTATCAATTTTTCTTCGACAATATTCAAATCACTCAAATTTATAACTCAAATTCTTTGTTTTTCAAATAACAAAAGTTTTTAAATAAAAATGTTATTGATTTTCAACTTGCAACTATTATAATACCTTTTATAAAATTTTAATGTTATCATTATATTAAATAATTGCAGAGTTTACTTCATTTTCACACTTTTTCAAAAAAATCCTTGAAAATTCATCATCTTTCTTTAAAATTATATTGTCTATATTATATTATCTTGTAGATCACATTTCATTTTAGAATTCTTAATCAAATACAACACATGTTGACAAACTTTAAGCATAGAAAAGTTCAATGTTTTGATTCACAACTTTTCATTCAATATATTTTATTCCAATTCAAACTTAGAAAATGTGTTTTTCTTCTTCACAAAAAATGTTTTATTATTTTATGATGAAAGAAATCACAAAACAAATGGAAAAGTTAATGAGCTTTAAATTTTCCTTTATTAATATAAACACTTATTTATTTGTTTTGTTTTCTTTAAATAACTTCCAACTTAGTAACATTTATCAATTTTCTTCGACAATATTTAAAATCACTCAAATTTATAACTCAAATTCTTTGTTTTTCCAAATAACAAAAGTTTTTAAAATAAAATGTCCTTGATTTTCAACTTTGCAACTATTATAATACCTTTTATAAAATTTTAATGTTATCATTATATCAAATAATTGCAGAGTTTACTTCATTTTCACACTTTTCAAAAAATCCTTAAAATTCATCATCTTTCTTTAAAATTATATTGTCTATATTATATTATCTTGTTAGATCACATTTCATTTTTAGAATTCTTAATCAAATACAACACATGTTGACAAACTTTAAGCATAGAAAAGTTCAATGTTTTGATTCACAACTTTTCATTCAATATATTTTTTATTCCAATTCAAACTTAGAAAATGTGTTTTTTCTTCTTCACAAAAATGTTTTATTATTTTATGATGAAAGAAATCACAAAACAAATGGAAAAGTTAATGAGCTTTAAATTTTCCTTTATTAATATAAACACTTATTTATTTGTTTTGTTTTTCTTTAAATAACTTCCAACTTAAAAGTAACATTTATCAATTTTTCTTCGACAATATTTAAATCACTCAAATTTATAACTCAAATTCTTTGTTTTTCAAATAACAAAAGTTTTTAAAATAAAATGTCCTTGATTTTCAACTTGCAACTATTATAATACCTTTTATAAAATTTTAATGTTATCATTATATCAAATAATTGCAGAGTTTACTTCATTTTCACACTTTTCAAAAATCCTTAAAATTCATCATCTTTCTTTAAAATTATATTGTCTATATTATATTATCTTGTTAGATCACATTTCATTTTAGAATTCTTAATCAAATACAACACATGTTGACAAACTTTACGCATAGAAAAGTTCAATGTTTTGATTCACAACTTTTCATTCAATATATTTTATTCCAATTCAAATTCAAACTTAGAAAATAAAAAAAATATTGATAATCAAATCAGGTAATACTTTACATACATTTGATTTATTTCTCATAGAAATAATATAAATTTCATACAATATAATTTTCACAAAATTTAAAGTAGTACATAAAACAATAATATTCAGAACATGAGAATTTTAAGGTTATGTAGTACAGGCATCGAGACACGGCGCCATTCTTTTATTGTGGTATATCTTTCGTCTGTGGTGGAAACAAACTTTTACTCCAACGATGAAATTAGTGCAAATAAGAATTCTGCAATTAATTATCGAAATAGCAATAAAATAGTCATTATATTGTTCGAAAAATGAAGCTACGAATTCCTCTAATTGCAGTATTGCAACCCTAAAGAAATTGGAGGAAAATTGGCGAAAATTCAGGGTTGCAAGATTGGCGCCTTCCTCAATGGTATTTTAAACGATTGCCACTACATTGGTTTGCCAAAGAAATTTTAAAAAAATATTTAGGGGTGGGCCACTCTTATCACTTAGGGGTTTAAAAAAGATTGCGACCGATTCGCAGACCTACCAAATATGCACAAAATTTTCATAAGAATCGGTCGAGCCGTTTCGGAGGAGTTTGGCAACAAACACCGTGACACGAGAATTTTATATATTAGATATGTGTGTGTGTGTGTGTATAATATACTACTACCTCACAAGGCAGAAGCTAAATTACGGATTGTTGTATTCCAGTAAGCAATCAAGTGTTCAAATTTCTATAAACTAATAGCAGCAATATCTACAAAATAAAAAATAAAAACAATTACTAGGATTTTTATTTGAAAATGAATTATTTTGAATTTTGAAATTCTTTATTGATCATATATTTATATTACATGATCATCAAACTCTATGGTTCCATGTATGAATTATGCATGCATAAGTATAGATTGTCATTGATGTAATAATCATAATTTAAGCATGAGTAGACATTTATGTCGTAAGAACAAACCTTGTAAACAATCATACACCCAGAAGAACAATTGCATTCTTTTTTTAATATTGCAAATATAGCTACAATTTATTTGCAAAACTTTGACATTTTTATCTTTAATTTTTTTTTATTTATTCATACATACTGAAGACATTTTTTTAAAAAAATTAAATTTTTATTTATATTGAAACACAAGACATTTAATTCTTTAAGTTCATTCGTATACATTAATATGAAAACAAAAAGTAATTCAAAGATTTGTAACTTTTAAATATTATTGAAACTACTAAAAAAAAAAAAAAAAATGCTCTGTAAAAATAATCAACATTACAAATGCTCAGTATTATTCAACTATATCAATATGATCTAAATGCATCTTTCATCAAAATTTATATGGTGATACCAAATTGAAATTATCAATTATGTATATTATTTAATTAACATTGTTATTTAACGACTGCTTTTTTTAACATTGATTTTTTAATTTCTGAAATAAATTGAAAAACAGCTGCTTTGAAGCAATTCATGATATGCTTGATATACAATAAAACTTTATTTGGTACTTACGTACTAACGGTACCTTGGCGACAATTAGTGAAAACGTGCCAACCGCCGCTACAGATTTGGCGGTTTTAAGTGGCGCCAATCCACACTTAAAAAACAATCAAAACGCTTTCAAAATATTTTTATTCAAAACAATAAAATATATAAAACACTTCATTTAAAATCAAAACGATTTAAAAATGCCGACCACAACGACTTTTACGTTTAGTAAACAAACTTTCATCAATTTCCACAATGCAATCTGGTCCACCTACCTTTTTTTTTTTTGGTTTATTCACCATATCCAAGACACATAATTCACGCATGTAATTGCTCCAATCTATAACAGTTTTATCCGATATATCAAGTTGCTTTTCACAAAATTTAATCGACGTCAACTCCTCGCACCAGCAGTATATGAATCTCAAAAGCTGTACGAAATGGAATTCTGCTTTCTTCAAACCAGTTGTCTTTTCGGAATCCCACACTGACTGAAATTGCATTTCCAAAACTTACGTTCACCAAAATAAAGTTTCATGTCATGGGAATTGGGACATTTTCGTTGTTTTGGTAAAATATTTCGCTCCTGGAAAAATAAAATTGCATCGTGCTCCGTTTCTGGCAAATCCCAAATACGCATTTTCGTACCACAACAATATGGCGTCGAAACTCAGCAAATCTACAGCCGTTAAGATTGCCACTGAAAAACCGCCAAATCTGCAGGTGTTCCATTGGCGACACTTAAAAAACGCCAAGTCTGTCGCCAAGGTACCGTTAGTACGTAAGTGCCCTTTATTTTATACTTCTTATAAACTATTTGATAAATCAAAGCTTTTATCCAAATTGATCTATAGAAGTATGCTAAAAGAAAAAGTACTAACATGATAAATAGAATATAAATTAAGTACCAGGATTACTCATCATTATTTAGTGAGAATGTAATTTTGTTTCGTTTTTGTATGCAACCTAAATTAAAATTAGAAATAAGTCAGTTATTTACAATATATTGAAATAAATATTTTGTTTAATATAAGAAAAACCATCATACAAATTTGATTTTTTTTTTTTTTTAATTGGAAAAAAATTAAATAATTCTAAAATAATTTTAAATGTTAAGCAAAAGAAAAGAAAATATAATTTTAAAATATGAGTAAAACAATAAAAGATGTTAAAAAAAAATGAAAATAGAACATAATATGCATAGGGAAAATTATTATCTTCAACATCACCTGAAATCAAAGAAAATGATAATTAAATTTTAAGTATTTTATAGATAATCAAGATAAAAAGATTTCATTTCATATTTCTAAACATTATAATTCTTAAGCTATTTGAAATGCAAACTAAACACTCATGAAGATTTTTCTTACAAAACAATAAGAATAAAAAACAAATATCTTGCTTTCATTTAAGTTGTAAAATTACTTTATTTATTTATTTTGTTTAATCTTAATTAATTACAAAATTCACAATTACCTTTACTATAGTATACATTATTATTATAAAATTTTTTTTTATTTGATTGTCTGCATAACATTAAATCTTTTTATATTGATTATATATATAATGATCTATAATATCTATAAAATAATCTTAATTATCATTTTCTTTGATTTCATGTCAAACAAGGATATATTGAGATGATTATACATAAATAAATTATATATTTAAATTTTTTCATATTAAGCACTTATTATTTTTGAATAATTAATGTATAAATGTTTAATTAAATAACTAATGCACACATTTCAGATTAAGTTATGATTAAAAAAACACATATGTTCTGAAAAAAAGTTTTTATGCATTTATTGAATAAAATGCTTTGAAATAGAGAACATTTGTAGAAAACACAATAACGAAGGTATAAATAATTTTATTACAAAACAGAAAAAATGATGATGAACTAATTTTAAATACTTTGCAGTATTAATGATAAAATATTACTTTAATTATCTTGATTGAGAGTATTTTTGGTACTTACGTATTAACGGTACCTTGGCGACAGACTTGGCGGTTTTTAAGTGTCGCCAATCTTTATTATTTGGAATAAAAAATATTTTGAAAGCGTTTTGATTTTAAATGAAGTGTTTCATATATATTTTATTATTTGGAACAAAAATTTTTAAGTGTAGATTGGCGCCAAATCTGTAGCTGCGGTTGGCGCGTGTGCTCTTTATTGGCGCAACTGTCGCCAAGGTACCGTTAATACGTAAGTACCGTATTTTTTATGATTATCTTTTCTTATTAGAAACATTAATATCATAAATTTAATTAAAAAAATCTTGTTAAAACTCAAATCTGAATTTTTTTTTTTTTCCCAAGAAGTTACTGAAGGTTAATAAATATATTTACTAGCTTTATTATTAATTTAAAAACCTATTTTACTGACATAACCCAAAGCAATTTAAAATGTAAATTACAAATTGCTTTGATTGAATAATCATTGTAATTAAGTTTTAATTTTCAAACATAATTACAATGTATTGGACATTGATATTGTTTTAACATATAGTTATGTTTCTATGCTTGAATAGTTTATTTTTTAATTTACTTTTAAAAAAAGTAAGTTAAAATTTTATTCGGTACTTACGCATTAACGCAATCGCAGCTACAGATTTGGCGGCTTTTAAGTGGCGCCAATCTACACTTAAAATTTTTGTGACAAATCATAAAATGTATAAAACACTTTATTTAAAATCAAAACACATTATTTAAAATCAAAACACTTAAAAATCAAAACACTTTATTTAAAATCAAATTTACACTTATTTTTATTTAAAATATTAAATTAAAATCAAATACACTTTATTTAAAATCAAATAAAAAAAAAATCATACAGAATTGCATAAGATTATAAACAATCGTCAAATAATTTCTGGAATAAATCAAAGGCAAAGGGGTTTGTTTTTGTAGAGTGCCTCGGTAGAAAATGGGCCTCTATTTTACATAATTATGAATTAAAATTTAAAATTTATTTCACAAGAGTACATTTTAACATTTAAAAGATAATTTGGCTGAAATTTGCAGGAAAAATTTAAAATAATAAACTGAAAAATTAAAGGTTGTAAAAATATAAGAAATAATTTCAACATAACTTTTCAACTGTTTGCGTTACTAATGGCAATGCATTGCGTCAGTACCTTTGGCGTGGTCAATTTCGTTTCGCTAGAATCTGATTCTTCACATGCGCCAAAAAGGCGATAGGTATCAAGGTTACCCCTAATACACGGTAAGGTTACCGTCTCAGTTCTCATCTGACAGATGCTCAGTACATGGAGAGGAAGATGAAGAGAATAAAATGGAGTTTGTGATAGAATGGCTAATGAACATAATCGCATATTTTAAATTATGATGTCTTAGAAAAGAAAGCTAGCAAGAACTGCTAAAATGAAGCCTTCAGCTTGGGTACTTCGCCAGGAAATCATGATTTGATTTACACCTATCAAGAGACTGAATGTTTGCCAACGCCCATATCTCACCTGTTCATTTTCTCTGATGATGATGATGCTTTTCAATTACTTCTGGAAAAAGTAATAATTTGATGAAATTCAGAAGGGAATTATTTTGCTTGAAATAAAACCAAAAACTTCAGGTGAAGCATCTCCAAATGTTTGCTCTGCGCCGAAGTAATAATACCAGATGATGAAGAAGATGAAATATCTGGCGTTCTCTTTGCCATATTGATCACCATCTGTTGAGTCCGTCCATTGTTGATATATACCAGGTACCATAACTCAACATATAGTAAAATAAGTGCATTTTCATATTGTGATTGAAAAGTACTTCAGTTATTCTTTACTTATTTTTTGTGATACAATTTTTGTATTACATATTGTGAATTATTGATAGTTATTCTGTCTTTAAGATGATGCAAAAGACAACCGGCGAAATCGGAACTCACTGCAGAAACGCTATCTCATTAATTATAGATTTACTGTTGTTCTAACTAGTTACTTAATGTGAAGAATGTGATTTTCTATTAAAATCGGAATACTTATATTTGGAGCTATATAATTGATATATTATAGATCTATATCATTGATATATTATAGAGCTATATAAATGATATATTATATTTTTATACGGCAGTGTATAAATACTGAATTAAATTTTAGTTTATGGAGAAAATATTATTTCGTTTCAAAATGTATTTTCAAAATATTCTTTAAAAGGCAGAAAAATTTGAAACAAAAGTTAACTAAACTTTCGTAAGTTTACGCAAATCTTTCCAGAGTTTCGTTAAATAACTACCTGGCCTTTTTAAAAGATTAAGGTATTACAGTACAGTTCAAAATAATCCGTACAACACTGGAGTTTATAATAGGAGTATAGCAAAAAGGATTGTTTTTTTTTTTTTTTTTTTAGTGATTTGTCATGTTGCAATCGTATATGTTGCCGAAATATCAAGTTAGTAATTATTGTGAATGCCATCATTGCAGTGCGTAGTATTTCGGAGTGTACTGTAACACATAAGCTTTAGAAACGCCATGCAGTTAATTGTCTGCACTTTAATTTGAAGCATATTGTAATATGCTACTAGTACACAATGGTATGGTGGCCTTATTATAATTACTAACTTGATATATCGACTGAATGTACGATTACAACATGACATATCGCAAGAAACAATCCTCTTTGCTCAACTCCTATGCTGTACGGATTATTTTGAACTGTAACATAATGCATTAATCTTCTCGGAAAGCCATGCACTTATTTTCGTATACTCTGTAAGGAATCGCGTAATTTTACCACATTATAGCCCAATACTAGCATTAAAATAGACACAGAACTATTATTATTATATGCTGTACGGATTATTTCGGAATCTACTGTAACACATAAGATTTAGAAACGCCATGCAGTCACATGTCTGCACTTTACTTTGAAGTACAATTTAATATCCTAATATTACGCACTGTAATGATGGTAATATTATAATTTCTAACTTGATATTTCGACAACAAATACGATTGGAACATCACATATCACAAAAAAAAAAAAAACAATCCTCTTTGCTATACTAGTTTATAAACTCCTGTGCGGTACGGATTATTTTGAACGTTACTCTAATACCGTAATCCTTTAAAAAGGCCAAAAAATATTTAAGCAAGTACTGGAAGAAAAAAAGAGAAGAATTCTATGTTGTACGGATTATTTTGAACTGTACAATAATACATTAATATTTAAAAAGGCCAGGTAGTTACTTAACAATACTCAGTAAAAATTGCCACATTACAGCCCAATACCAGCATCAAAACATGCACAGAACCACTATTATTTGTTGTACGGATTATCTTGAACCGTGCGGTAACACATGAGCTTTAGAAACACCATATAATTACTTGACTGCATTTATTTTGAACTATATTTTCATTTTGACCCGAGCTTGTAAGTTCGAAAAATCCCTTTCTCTAATCAGGTGGCGGCCTGATGTCCAATTTTGAAACGCTTTTGGCCATTGGCACCACAAGCTTCGGGTTCGAATTCTGGCGGTGGCATGGATGTTTCTAATAGTTCGGAATCCACTGTAAACTGTAGGCCCCAGTCTAATTAGCCTAAAGCGTGCACAGAATGACCGGGCCAAAACCAAACTAATCAGGTCGCTCTACGTCTTTCTCTGCGGCCAAGTGGCTAGTGTTCTGGCCTTTGGTAACCCTGGCTTCAGGTTCGAAACTTGATGTTGTCATTGATCTTTATCAGTGGTTCGGAATCCACGTTAAAATATAGGTCCCTGTCTAATCGGCCAAAAGTGTGTACAAAATGAACGTTTTGTTCCAATGCAGCTGGTAAACACTTAGACAGCTTGGTCTTGGATGCCTTAAGGCAAGCGCTGAACAGACGTTACTCACTTTGCATTACCCAGGGGGCGCGTGTAACTGGAAGATAAGCCACGGACGCTGAGTAACAATGCCGCCGCAACGCTCTACAATCCTATTAGACTGGCACCTACGATTTAAAGTGGATTCCGAACCACTACAAACATCCACGGAACCAGCGGGACTCGAACCCGAAACCTGTGGTACAGAACGTTAGAGCGCTAGCCACTCGGCCATCAGGCCCCGTGGACAAAGTTATCGATTGCCGAATTTTAACCCCAGCTTCTTAGTTCGAAAATCCATTTCTCTAATCATGTGGCGGCCTGATGGCCAAGTGGTTAGCGCACCGGCCTTTGGTGCTTCAGATTCAAATCTTGGGGATGGCATGAATGTTTGTGAGTGGTTCGGAATCCACGTTAAACTGTAAGTTCCGGCCTAATGAGCCTAAAGTGTGCACAAGATATTGCGCCAAAGTTTGCAAAAAAGTTTGCTCTACGTCTTTCTCTATGCCATCTGAGAAAGTAATCTAACATGGAACTACGTGGTTGAAGTTGGATGTCGATAATTAACATTATCCGTGACTGGGCTCTTTGGAATGTGTGTACTTCGCCATTTATTACTTTGTTAGCTTCTTGTAGTTTCTGTTGTGTAACACGTTCCTTGGAAATTTTGTGAGTATTTTTTTTTTTCTTATCATCGAATTAATTTGAGAAATTGAGCATTCAGTGAAAAATAAATTCAGTGTACGAATTTATTTTTTACTTTTCATGCAGCAAGTAATGTGCTCTTAAATAATTTGGTCAATTTCTGTGTGGTATTGAAGTATTTCACAAATACCTGTACTTTTGAGAAAACTGTTGGGAGATAATATTCTGTAAACGTGCCTTCAAAGTATAAAGAAATGGAAAAATTAAAATTATTAAGTGTTTGACTTTTAATAACTGCAGTGTATGGAAAAAAGTAAACGAATATAGAAAGAATTTGGGTTCGATTATGTTTGTAATGGTTCCGATTTACACTTTGTTAAAAAAAAGTTTCTAACATAAAAACTTGCTCGTGTTGCATCTACATTAGTAATTTTTACTTCTATAACTAGATAAATATAGAAAATATATCTTCTATAGTTAAAATACTACTTTTAGTTAATAGTTAAAATACACTTTGAATATTAATGAATTCAAACGCATGGGTGTAATAGGTGAGAAAGATAATTTCGGAAGTGTTTTAATAATCACAAAAATTGGCAACTTATTAAGGGCTAGGCTTTTAAAAACTGCAGTTTTGGGAAAAGTAAACCTATAATTTTTCGAATATAGAAAAATTTGGATTCGTTTATGTATGCGTAGGAAAAAAAAATTAAGGTACTCTTAAACTGTAGTTAATAGTGATTAAGATACCTTTATTATAAGTTTTAAATTAATTTTTTTTTTAAGCAACTAATTGATTTTTGAATACTTTAGAAATTAGACATTTTAGTTTATGGTACCAAAACATTTTTCAAATTTCAAAACATTTTTCCTTTCTTATGCTTAATGTTAACTTATTAATTTCTTGACTTCTAAAAATTACAGTTTACGTAAAAGTAAATCTACGATTTTTCGGATATGGATTCGATTACGTTTGTGATAGTTCCGATTAACACTTTTTTCTTTAACAAAGTTTTAAAATAAAAACTTGTTCGCGCTACTTCTATATTTGTAATTTTTCGGTAATTTTTAAGTATAGTTAAAATACAATTTTAATAGCATTAAAAAGAATTCAAACACTTCGGTGTGACAGGTGAGAAAGATAATTTCGAAAGTGTTTTAATCACCACAAAAGTTGGCAACTTTTAAGGGTTTAACTTTCAAAAACTACAGTTTATGGAAAAGTTGTTGTTCTAATACATATGGCAATACAGATAGTTGATCTTTATCATAACCAGGGGCTGCCCACTGTTACACATTTAGCATTACCCAGGGTGCGCATGTAGCTCGAAGATAGGCTACGGACGCGAGTCACACTACCTCCACAACGCTCTACGATCCTATTACACCGGGACGTAAAGTTTAATAGGATTCAAATTGTTCGGATTCCGAAGCAATACAAATATCCACGGCACCGGCGGGACTCGAATCCGAAACCTGTGGCACCGAGCCCCAGAGTACTAGCCATTCGGTCATGTCCCCGCTTAAGAAAAAGTAAACCTATGATTTTTCGAATATAGGAAAAATTTTTGATTATGGCTGCGAAGAGGGAAAAAAATTAAGATACTCGTTAACTGTAGTTAATAGTGATTAAGATACGTTTATTATAAGTTTTAAACTGAATTTTTAAAAAAAAAAATACTTGATTTTTGAAGAATTTAGATTTTTAGTTTATGGTACCTATCAAACATTCAAATTTGACAGAACACTGTTTAAATATTACTAAATGCAAACTCGTATTGACCAAGAAATTTTTGTGATATGAGATGACTTTAATTCAATTAATTACTAAATACATTTTTAAATTAACGTAATTTACAAAATGCATCGCACTACAGAATCTAACTTAAATGAAATAGCTTAAAAAAATTATTTATTATACATGGTGATTACAATTAGAGTCCCACTTTCAAAATGCTGTCAAAAAAAAAAAAAAAAACACTCGTCCCAATGAATTCAAATTTGAACTGAAGGTACTTGAAGAAGGGAGAAACGGTACTGCATCAAAAAAAGTTCCAAAGTGTTATGAATAGATAGCGCTAACCGTCTAAAGAAAGTGAATTAGGCTGCAAGTGTTAGTTTGAATCGACATGACACCGTATTTGGCATGGGTTGCACATTCATCCAACTGTAGTGTTCAATGTGCTCGATTGTTTCGGTTTTTGGACGGAAAAAATGACTTCCAAGTCATCTAACTATTGTGGCACTGTGAGTAGAAAGTCCATCCACTACGGCGAGGTCATACAGAATTCGATGGGAAAAATAGGGGGAACTTTTTTTAATGCCGTACCGTTTCTCCTTCAAGTATCTTCAGTTTAATTGCGAACTCATTGTGCCGAGTAGTTCTATTTTGACAGCATTTTGAATGTGGGACTTTAATTGTAATCCCCATGTATATGTAAATGATTTGCATGATATTCTGAGGAATCCCTTTTTAGTAAATTGACGAGTAGGTGTTATTTGCCTTATCAATACCTATAAATGAAGGCATTAGGAATGATTGTATTTTAAATTTTTTTTCATATTGAACGACCAATATTGTATTTTTATAATTAAAAAAACATTTCTACAAGCATTTTTAGAATTCGATAAAAAATATTAACTTTTAACTATGTCTAAAACAAGTCCTTTTTTGTATACCTATTTCAGATGTACTCGGTATTCTTAGAAATCGATCCATGTTAATCTGAAAATTTAAGCTGTTCTAATAGCTATTCCATGGGAAAGTCGATTGCTAGCTATAGGAGTCCTAGTCCCAAGTACGAGCCGCAAAACAATTTTGAAAATAAAAAGTTTAAAATTAACTGTGGAATTTTTTCATCGGCGTGGACGCCACATTTAACTGGCAAAACCTCCACCTCGATTCTAATTTTTTTACTTTAGATATTATATATATGTTGTATATGTGTATACTATGTTTTTAAGTGTTTGGCTACAACAATACCCATCACAATAAGGATCCACACCCAAAAGGAACAAGAAGAACAAAGCAAACATGCAGAGCAAGACAGCAATCGACACTAAGTCGGTCTCACACCACAAAAGTCAAGGGGGAGAGAGTCAATAAAGGGTTAGGCAATTTATTTTAGTCCATGAGGCTTCTGGCCACCCAATACAGTTGCAAGACTTCTCCCTGGCGCTGAAGCTTCCCTGTTCAGTCCTGGACATTTCAAAAGATGTTCTGAATTCATGGTTCCAGCTCTGCACATTGGGCAAGTGTTTGAGGCGAGGACACCTATCCTGTTAAGGTGTTCTGGTTCTTAATCGAAAGTTGGCAACCGCCTCTTATGTGGAGTTAGATTTGCCAGCTGTCTTGAATACTGTGCCACATTTTTGCCTTCAGATAGATTTTCATTTTAACATTTAATTTAATTTTGAATTTAACATTTCATTTTTTAAAAATTAAAATCATTTTTATTGCAAGCGAAATCTCTCCAGAATAACCTTCCTCTCCAGTTACACCGTGTGTTTGAATTCATCCGATTTGGCAACTTTCCAGTTTTCTACGCGATATCTGGATAATGATTACTTTTTTAAATTAGCAGTTAATATTCGGTTGGGAAAAAGAATTATAATGGAATTTTTAAATAATGGAACTTCAAGACTTTATTTAACATGTTTCGGATTACCAATTTTGGTCCAATATGCACCGTTTTTGTTCTATATTTTGTTGCCATTTTAAAGGCAGCTTCATAATGCCTCTCTCATAGAAGTCTTGGTCTTTATTGGCGAAAACGTTTTGTAATCGATTTTAACAACCTTCTCCTGATGCCAATTACTTATCACTAAGGAAGTTTTGCAATGCAAGAAAAACATGGTGATCGCTTTGTGCCAAGCCCCGACTATAGGATGGATGCATCAAAACTTCCCAACTAAGCTCCCGGAGTTTCTGGCGAGTCACTATAGACGTGCGTGGCCTGGCGTTGTCCTGATGGAACACAACGACTCTCTTGTTGGCCGATTCTGGCCATTTCTGGTCTATCGCTAACTTGAAACGGTCCAGTTGTTGACATTAAAAAAACTGAATTTAAGTGTTTGGCCATATGGAAACAACTCGTAATAAATTATTCCTTTCCAGTCGCACCAAATGCACAGCAAAACCTTTCTAGTCGTTAGTCCTGGTTTAGCCATCGTTTAAGCTGCTTCCCCACTCTTCGACCACGATCGTTTGCAAACAATGTTCCCTGTAACCCATTTCTCATCCCCAGTTACCATCATAAGAAATGCGTCGATTTCATTTCGTTTGGCCTATTCGCAGATGGAAGTTCGATCCATCATGTTTTTTGTTAATTGGTGTGATACCCTAAAAACAAGTTTCTTTTTAATCCAGCTTTGTGAAAATGGTTTAAAACTGTTTAGGGTCCATCTTTAGCTCTGGACGATGGTACGACTATTAAAATGCACGTCAACTCCGATTAGTTCTGTGATTTTATCGAAATTTTGGACGAAGGGCCTATCTTCGCGAGGTGCATCCTTAACATCAAAAATACCTGAACGAAATCGACAAAACCAAATTGCACGTAATTGGCTGTTAGAGTATCAGGGACCCATAAACACCGTTCACAACCAGCATAAATCTGAAATTTTTTGATCGATACTTTACGATATATCGCTCACCCAACCATCTATCGAAAAAATAATGCGTTTTTCCCCAACGTAATAAACGGGTTAGAAGCGATTCTACATCAGCAAGCGGTCTGGTGGTCAACTGGCTTGCCCTCTGGCCTTTGGAATCACAGGTTTCAGGTTCAAAACCTGGCGCAGGTATGGATGTTTGTGAGCTGTTCAGAATCCACTTTAAACTGTAGGTCCCGATCTGTTTAGCACTCGTGTGCTCAAGATGACCATAGAGCAAAAAACCGAACCTATATCAGCAATGTAAATTTCCTGAATCATTAAAAATGATTAGTTAATCAATGATATGTTCTAACGGCAAACTTTAAAATTTGTCTCCTAGGAAGCATGACAACTACGTTTACATATGAGGAGGCCTTGTTGCAGGGCCACCAACGTGATTCGAGTATCTCCCCTCAAAGAGGCCTCTTCACACCTGACCGACAAGAAACTGGAGAAAATGCAGCAAAGAAGGCCCAGTCGTCCGTCCCGCCCAAACCACCCAGGTCGTCTGTCAGTCAAGTGGACGGCACGCAGCCAACAATTGTGGCCAGTCCTGCGAGATGCAAGCTGCTTCCGAAAGACGGGCTTTCGAAAGATGATTCAGACGAATACTACGTACCGGAAGGGTTCACCGATGACTTCGAGTTATTGATCCACCAACTGTATGCAGATGACTTGGATAACCTGAAGAATCCAGTTAGGGGTGGTGAAAAATACAAGATCCCAAAATGTCTGCTTCCGAGCGACAGTTCAGTCGAAGAGGACTTGAGTGGCCAAAAGGAAGACCAAAAGAAAAGTGTGGCCAAAAGTGAAGACGAATTTGTCGCCATGCTTCTAAGACTTCGGAAACTGATGAATGATGTTCAACGGGATTTCGAGTCCGTGACGGCCGGAACACAGGAAGTGAAAGAAGAGGTGGATCAGCAGCAAATGGAAGGAGCGTTGGACATCGTAAAAAGAAAGTTGCACAGCATGGAGAGCGGCGGTGCTGAATATGGTAGGTTCAAATCGCAGCGAATGAGGGATTATGGGACGCGTGATGTTGAGCTTGTTAAAAACAATATGCGACACACTGTGTTAAAAGCTTAAAATGCGACTCAGAAAACATGAAGCTAGAGAGACAAAAAAATTGGCTGTGCACTTTAGAAATTTGAATGAAGGTTTCGGTTACGTAATCAACAACTATAGCAAGCACATAGAAAAATGACAGGAGACAATACAAAGCATTGAACGTAATTTTTTATAAACTATATTTTCACGTTTTAAACGAGATCTCTTTTTACTTCACCGATAACAATCCGCTGAACTAGAAAATATCGTATAAAATGTCTCACGCCTTTCTAATCCAATGTACTATAGAATGAGTTATCCAAATGGCCGTGATGTAGTGATTTAAGTCAAATATATTTGCAATACTTTTTATTTAACGCATAACAATGACGATATGACGCACAAAAATATTAGAAATACAGACAAAACAAAGCCGCATTTACCACGAGTGACTATCAACCACGACGTTCAGTATAGAAAGTACAGGGAGTAGCTTTCTTACACCGAAGTACGGTTAGAGTTTAAAAGTTAAAGATATACAGCATTTTCGACATTCCTATTTGAATGCTAGAGCTATGGCCATTTCCGTGTGACCCCTTAAGCCCCGTCCACACATGAATGCGAGAATCGCGAGCTACTTTACCGAAAGCTCTCAAAACCGATTTCTTTCAGTTTGGAAGGAAAAAACAAAAACAAAGAATGCGTGGGTGTAAACCACCTCTCCGGTAGAGAACATCACCGCTCCAGATACCGCTTGTCCAACACAATTCTTCCCGTCCTCATGTCGGTAGCTCAGGGGTGGCCAACCTAAATGATCTTGCGGGCCACTTTAGAAATGCATCCTAACTCTGTGGGCCGCCTATAAAATTATGCATCTTCGTATTAGATTTAGACCCACTGTAGACATTGTTTTGGAAAAGAAATGGTAACATAAGTTATTTTGTGTTTACTATTCTTGAATGTAAACATAGATACCGTAATAACGACACTAAACGCACATTGTACAGAAATATATAACACTCAAAATCAACCATTAAAAATATTTATTTTACTAGTGCGATAGTTATTTTCTATTTATCAGGAGTTCGCAGAATATAATTTAATTATTCTTCGAATTCATAACTGTAAACTCATACATAAAACAGGCATTATCTGTCCTATATTCGCAAGAATGTTTTTTATTTTAAAATCAAATTTAATAGATTTCAATCAAATCAAACTTACTTAATTTCACATAGTTACGGCAGTTAGTTTTTGAATATATGGATGCACAATGCATTTTTTTTTAATACATGGGTTTTCACTACTTTGACTACTATAAAATATATTTTGTAAAAGTGTGATACATCTCACTGGTATATTCAAGGCGGACCGCGAGTTGGCCACCCCTGATGTAGAATGACGGTTGCTATAGAAACGCGTTATGTGAGCATTCATACAGATGAGATCCATTCTAATTAAGAAGCAAACGAAAATTTTTATCTTTCTTTGTAACAGGTGAGCTGAAAAGTTCCTAGGCTCACACATAGATGGCGCTACTAGTATTAAATCCATGATTTTTAGTTAGCCCTAACCTTCAAAAGACACGTGTATAACGGGTTTAATACTAGTAGCGCCATATAATCCATATGATTTTTAGTTAGCCCTAACCTTCGAAAGACACGTGTATAACGGGTTTAATACTAGTAGCGCCATCTATGTGTGAGTCTATGAACTTTTCAGCTCACCTGGTAATTAGCGTCAGTTTGTAGCTGAAAGAAAAACTGTTCTATCGGTATTTTTATTATTTTTCACTGCTGCACTTGTCTTTACAATCGAATGTTCATCTGTAGCACAACAGCGCCATGAGGGTCCATGGCCGTCTGCTTATTGGCAGAATTTGAGACGAGATTCTTTTTACGCTTTAGGGTTGTCAGTTCTATGTCCAACACTCTACAGCAATATTAGGCTAGAACCTACTGTTTAAAGTGGATTCCGAACCACTACAACCATGGTAGCCGTTAAACTGTAGGTCCCAGTCTAATGAGACCAAAGTGTGCACAAAATGACCGTAGAGCGACAAACCAAATCCACTATGTCTGCTGTCTGAGGAATTTAACTCTACTAATCAGTTACCCAGTGGCTGGAGCTCGATGCCACGGTTTCCGGTTCGAGTCCCAATGGTGTTATGGTGCATGTAGTGATTCGAATCCACTCTAAATTGTAGGTCCCGGTCAAATAAGACTACTTCTGCACCACATCACTGTGCCTAGAGCTTTGTTGCTCCTGTACAGTTTGGGAATGATGTGGATGAGAAGTCTGACTGGCTGTGTGACGCTCTACAGTCATATCAGACCAGGGCCTACGGTTTAAAGTGTATTCCGAATCACTACAAACATGGCACCGCCGGGATTCTAACCCGAAATCTGTGGTACCGAGAACCAAAAGCGCTAGCCACTCGGCCACCCCTGCTTTAATTTATTAAGAAAAAAATTCTAACAGGTGGGCTGAAAGTTCGAAGGCTGACACATAGATGGCGCTACTAGTATTAAATCCATATAATTTTTAGTTAGCCCTAACCTTCAAAAGACAGGTGTATAAATTTGACAGGTGTTGCACTACTAGTATGTGAGTTATAGCGTTTTTAGCGAAGCAACTTTTTTGTTAGTTTGAAAAAACGGATAAAA
The DNA here is from genome assembly GCA_021605095.1 of Caerostris extrusa. Taxonomy (NCBI): domain Eukaryota; kingdom Metazoa; phylum Arthropoda; class Arachnida; order Araneae; family Araneidae; genus Caerostris; species Caerostris extrusa. The sequence continues at coordinate 43,226 of BPLR01013431.1, read as the reverse complement.
AGAATTTCGTTCGTTAATAAAGCATTGCTTTTGGCGAAAAAATACCATTGAAGCCAAGGCTTGGCTTGATAAACATTATTCGGACTTTGCACCAGGAAAAGCATCCGTAGAAAAGTAGTTTGCTAAGTTTAAACGAGGCGAAATGAGCCCCGAGGACGATGCACGCAGTGGACGCCGCAAAGAGGCTGTTACGGACGAAAACATCAAAAGTCCACAAAATAATTTCTGATAACCGTAAAGTGAAGTTGATTGAGATAGCTGAGGCCCTAAAGATATCAAAGGAACGTGTTCGACATATCGTGAATGAATATTTGGATATGCGAAAGCTCTGTTCAAAGTGGGTGCCGCGCAAGCGCTCACAATCGACCCAAACCAACAACGAATGGATGTTTCTAAGCAGTGTTTGGAGATGTTCAATCGTAATAAACCCGAATTTTTGCTTCGATATGTGACAATGGATGAAACATGACTCTATCATTTCACACCGGAGTTCAATCGACAGTCAGCCTAGTTGACTGCACGTGATGAACACTAAAAATGCTATAACTCACGTACTAATAGTGCAGCAGCTGTCAAATTTATACACGTGTCTTTTGAAGGTTAGGGGATAACTAAAATTCATATGGATTTAATACTAGTTGCGCCATCTATGTATCAGCCTTCGAACTTTCAGCCCAACTGTTAAATGGTAAACTGATTGCTTGAAATTGACTTTCTGTCATTGCAGATCCTTGTTCTCTTCGAGACCGGGCCGCTTTCGACGTTTATCCAGTGCATCCTGCACAACCAGCCGCGTGGTGCAGCAGCTCAAAGAGGCCGTCCAGCGATCCAGCTGCACACAGATTCGACTGGGTCCACGACTTTATGGACGTCGCACTTCTGGGAGTTTCCTTTTACTTCCTTTTCAAAACGTACAGAATACTGAAATGGTAAGCTTGATTCGCTGTCGACAGAAATAGATTATTGTGAATGTGATTTTACCGCGTTTGTAATTCGAATGTTCTAATTTTGTGTTTTGTATTTTTTGTGTGTTAATAAAAATGAGTTTTAGTCTGATCAAACAAAAGCTATGGAATGTATCAAATCGAACATTTGATTTTCTTAAAGAAATGTGTACATACATGCATTCTTCATTTCGCACGCTCTGCAAACCGAAGCACTTTAAACGTTTTGTTTTAACTGCCTCGCTCTCTGATTTTGTATGTAAGCATATATACAATAAGTGTATGTGTTCAAATGCAAATATGTATGCAGTTGTAGGCCTATACAAGTGTGTGCGTGTGCGGATTTGTAGGCTTATGCAAGTGTGTGTGTGTGCATGCATGCAGTTCTAGGCTTATACAAGTATGTTTTCTGTTTTATTAAAGTCAACGCATTTGTAGGCGTATGAAAGCGTGGGGTCGTGTGTAGCTGTAGGCTTATACATGTGTTTTTAAAGTCAACGCATTTGCAGGCAGAGATGCGAGCATGGGTCGTGTGTAGCTGTAGGCTTATACAAGTATTTTTTAAAGTCAACGCATTTGCAGGCAGATGCGAGCATGGGTCGTGTGCAGTTGTAGTCAAATAAAAGTGTGGGAGCTTGCAGTTGTAGTCTAGTAAAAGTGTGGGAGCTTGCAGTTGTAGTCTAATAAAAGTGTGGGAGCTTGCAGTTGTAGTCTAGTAAAAGTGTGGGGAGCTTGCAGTTGTAGTCTAGTAAAAGTGTGGGAGCTTGCAGTTGTAGTCTAGTAAAAGTGTGGGAGCTTGCAGTTGTAGTCTAGTAAAAGTGTGGGAGCTTGCAGTTGTAGTCTAGTAAAAGTGTGGGGAGCTTGCAGTTGTAGTCTAGTAAAAGTGTGGGGAGCTTGCAGTTGTAGTCTAGTAAAAGTGTGGGAGCTTGCAGTTGTAGTCTAGTAAAAGTGTGGGAGCTTGCAGTTGTAGTCTAGTAAAAGTGTGGGAGCTTGCAGTTGTAGTCTAGTAAAAGTGTGGGAGCTTGCAGTTGTAGTCTAGTAAAAGTGTGGGAGCTTGCAGTTGTAGTCCAGTAAAAGTGTGGGAGCTTGCAGTTGTAGTCTAGTAAAAGTGTGGGAGCTTGCAGTTGTAGTCTAGTAAAAGTGTGGGAGCTTGCAGTTGTAGTCTAGTAAAAGTGTGGGAGCTTGCAGTTGTAGTCTAGTAAAAGTGTGGGAGCTTGCAGTTAAAAGTGTGGGAGCTTGCAGTTGTAGTCTAGTAAAAGTGTGGGAGCTTGCAGTTGTAGTCTAGTAAAAGTGTGGGAGCTTGCAGTTGTAGTCTAGTAAAAGTGTGTGCGTGTTTTCTGTTTGTTTTTATAAAGTCAACTATTATAATGCACGCAAATTGAGTTACAGAAATCTAATGTAGCATTTAAGACTTTTTTTTTTTTTTTAAATTCGTAAATAATTAAAAAGCTTTATTCTTAAATTCGACTCTTAAAAATTAATATCCATTTTGATTATTTCAATGACCAATTCTTACTATACAATGATTACTTTATTGAAAAATAGATTAACAGTAATTAAGTACGCCATGTGGTGCCATATTTAATTCTTGTACTGGAAATTATAATAAAAAAAAAATTTACAATTATCCATATTTAAGAAATAAGAATACTACTGTGTAAAAAAAAAAGTAAGACCGGTTTTCAATTTAAATTTGCTAGGGGCTTATGGCAATTCATTTTTTTTTTTTTTAGGATGTTGGCACTATCCTTGCCATCTGTGAAATTTCACGACAAAATATTCATTCGTGTTTGAGTTGCGCTTGGCTGTGTGAGACGCTAAAACGGATTCCGGCGATTTTTAATGTCTGAATTCATTGAGCAAAGAACAAAGCTCCAGCTCGCACCGCATTGATTCTTTGTTACTTTTTCGTCAAAAATGAACCCCATATCGTGCGACTTCTGGCTATTCCCTAAACTCAAAAGACCATTCCGGGGACACCGTTTTGAGTCGATTGAAGAGATTCAACATGAATCGCCCCGCGCTTGAAGGCCATCCCTGTAGATGATTTTTTAGTATGCATTGATGATTAGAAAAAAAGTTAGCAAAAGTGCGTTGTGTCCGAAGGAGATTACTTTGGAGGCGATGAAATAAATTTGAAAAAAAAATTTTTTGAAAAAATGATTGGTCTTACATACCAGGGCACCATAGTATAAAGAATAAGTAACTATTATAATATCTATATAATAACTATATTTGACATACAAAAATAATATTTTAAAGTCAATTATTATTGGTGGATTTCTTTGTCGGAAAAAAATGCAGGGGAAAAAAAGCAGATTTTTTCCCCTAAAATTCCATGTCTTAAATAGAAAAAAGTTTTGATATTTAAAAGCAAAAAATATAAAAAGTTAGTTATCTAATTGAAAAAGGAATGATGATTTAGGTTATTCTCATGCTGAAATTTCAAACATATTTTTAGATTTATAAAATTTGTTAGTTTTCTCAAAAAAATATGAAAATGTTTTCAAATTTCAAGATTAACATTGTCGTTATAAAAAATAGCACAGAAAGTAAAAAACTATTTTCTCTTGGGAGGGGACTATTTAGGGAATTTAAGGGAATATTTTAAAATTCAATTGAAAGAATTGTGTGTTTTATGCTCTAAAAAATTAGTTAATTTGCATCACATTTGTATAGCTATTTAAAATAAGTATTTCATTTTCTGTCTAAAAATCCGTCAAAATATTTTAACTGTCAAATTCATTGCAATGGATGATCCAATATCACAGAACATAGGGTTTTTAAAGCAATCTTGCATTATAATGGACTGAATTCTTTACGTCACATCCGCTTCGTATAAACATTTTTTTTTTTTTTATTGTTCTAATGCAGCTGGCAAACACTTAAGGCTGTCTAAGGCAAGCGCTGCAAAGACTTACTCACTTTGCATTACCCAGGGGGCGCGTGTAACTTGAAGATACGGACGCGGAGTGACAATGCCCCCACAACGCTCTACGATATTATTAGGACCGGGACCTACGGTTTAAAGTGGATTCGAACCACTACAACACCCATGGGCAAAGCCGGGATTTGAACCCGATACCTGTGGTACCGAACGCCAGAGCGCTAGCCATTCGGCCATCAGGCCCCCTCTTCGTATAAACATAAGGGCAAAGATAGTTGAAAACGGACGGCATCCAAAAAGGTTCCAAAATGTATTAATAGAGGGCGCTGTAAGTGGCCTAAAGAAAGTGAATTCAGCTGCCAGTGACAGTTGAAATCAAATGTCAACGTAGTTTAATGCGCAATTTATGCCAAATAATTGCAATGTTCAAAGTGCTGGATTGTTTCCTTTTTAATGCGCTTTTATTAGTTTCACCTGTATGTAACTGATTCTTTGGACTCGATTTTGCCCTACTTTAAGCGATCAGATTGAATTTAAACGTTGTAGGCTCATCAAAATATTTTAAAATGTCGTCGGTCCTGATGAGTTTATTATGTCATCATGATTAGGATCGCCAGGATGAGCGATTTTATTTTAACTTATGAAGAGCAATTTAACCCATGTAGAATGAAAGTATCTAAGACATTCAAACCTACCTGGGGCAGTGGCACAACGGATAACGCGCCTGACTGCGGATCAGGAAATTCCCTGCATTTAGTCTGTTTTACTCAGTTAAATTATTGTAAGAACTAGATTTCCAGTCCTCCGTACCGGGACCTCATTTAAATATTATAGTTTAAAAACACTAAAAAACACGCTTTTAGAGTGAAGCAAACTAAAAAGTAAAAAATAATTGTTAGACCTCTTATTCTTATGCTAACGAGAAAATGAATGTCACTATTCTAAAAGCGTGGGGTGCTCGATATCAATCGTTATAATTTTTCACTAGTTTCATTCCGAAATGCAAAGCTAGTTTAAAAATGTCATGCAAAGCACCCCATGCTTTTAGAACAGTGACATTCATTTTCTCGTCAGTCATTTTATTCTTATGCTAACAATTATTTTTTTACTTTTTGGTTTGATTCACTCTAAAAAGCGTGTTTAGTGTTTTTTAAACTATTAATTTGACGGAAAAAATAACTTCATGTCATGCAAGAGTTGTAGAAGCACTGTTAGTAGAAAGCCCATACACCCTGGCAAGGCGATATCAAAATTTATCGGAAAAATCCGAATTTTTTTTTTTATGCCATGCCATTTCCCCCTTCAAGTAACTTTAGTTCAAATGTGAACTCATTGTGACAAGTTTCTTTTTTTTTTTTTTTTTTTTTTTTTTATCTTGAAAATGGAACTTTGGCTATTCTGTAAGATTATTATAATTAAAAACAAGCAAAAGAAAATCACAAAAAAAACTATATTAATAGTAATTAAGATTTAATGCATTACTAAGTAACTATTACTATTACTATTGAGTTACTATTAGTAATGCACCCTATTTCCCAAGATTTTGCATAAAGTATATACATTAGAATGTTGACTAAATCCTGTCCAAGAACCATTTCCATGATCATTATTAACAGGTATCGCAAATTTTCCAAATCCTTTGATTCTGCTAGAGGGGTGACTTTTAATAGAGTAGGTTTAAATTAAAATACGGAAATTCTTTATTTTTTTTTATATACAGACAGAAAACACATTTGTATCCGATTATTTAAATTTTTTTTAAATTTTTTTTTTCAAGAGGTCCATTTTTCTTTTACTTTTTCAACGATTTTATTTTCAATTCGGCTGTTTTTGCTTCTAATCATAATCAGTGCTAGTGGTTGTATGAGTGAAGGGTACAGTGGAATTCCTTACCTGGTATTCTGGTAAAGCACTCACTGTCTTTACTGGCGGTTGTATATCGGAATGCCAGGTAGGGAATTGCAGTGCACCCTTTACCACAATACCAAATAGGGAATCAATTGCAATCTTCCCTCATACGACCCCCAGCAAAAACACTGAGGGCTTTACCACAATACCAAATAGGGAATTCAATTGTAATCTTCACTCATACGACCCCCAGCAAAGACCCTGAGGGCTTTACCACAATACCAAATAGGGAATTCAATTGTAATCTTCACTCATACGACCCCCAGCAAAGACCTGAGGGCTTTACCACAATACAAATAGGGAATCCAATTGCAATCTTCACTCATACGACCCCCAGCAAAGACAGTGAGAGCTTCAAGTGAAGGGTACAATTGAATTCCCCATTTGGTATTGTGGTAAAGTGGTTGTATTAGTGAAAGGTGCACTGGAATTCCCTACCTGGTGTTCTGTGGTGTTGTCATTTACTTTTAAACATACACATTAACAATACCCAATCCTATAAACAACTAGCTACACCGTTTACTTGACACACGATAACCATTATGAAATTCCGCAATAACCCATACCACATTTTAAATCAACTAATTCGCATGCCTTCAGAGACTTATGTAAGTTGGAAAAGGAAACACACATGAAATAACACACAGACGAAAATTTCATAATTTAAAATATAAACAAAAATGTATTTATTGATATTTACAATAGTAAGCTAGAAATTAAGGTCATTTAATTAATTTAATCAATAAAAGTATAATTCAAACAATGCCTTTAATAAAATATAACTTATACAGTTGCTTTCAATTCTAAATTAATGTTCAATAATATAATAACAAGGTGATTGACCTTACAGTTTCATGATTTGCCACGACAGCTGGGGAAGAACGGCTCCTTTTCTTTTTGTTAACCTTAATGTTTTTAGTGATAATAATGCTCTATACGCACCGGATCAATGTCTTGGCAGCAAGGGTGCTCCGTCCAACCGCTCATGGGGCTCTTGTGTCAGCAGGAGACCAAGGGAAACTTGACGATATAATGTAGCTTGGATTGTACTCCAACCGCTCATGGGGCTCTTGTGTCAGCAGGTGACCAAGGGAAACTTGACGATATAATGTAGCTTGGATTGTACTCCAACCGCTCATGGGGCTCTTGTGTCAGCAGGTGACCAAGGGAAACTTGACGATATAATGTAGCGATTGTACTCCATAATGTAGCTTGGATTGTACTCCAACCGCTCATGGGGCTCTTGTGTCAGCAGGAGACCAAGGGAAACTTGACGATATATTGTAGCTTGGATTGTACACTTTCTTCTTTCAAGTCACGCTGCTGCCAGGGGTTCACCAGTTAAATCCTAGAAGTATGCCAGAGCAGCCAGTCACTCCGAATCGCCGTCACAGTTGAATATATCTATTTTACGCTGGACAAGGTACCTCTCTCTCAGCCTCGATCAGTCACGTTCCTTCAAGCTACGGAGTCTCCGTTCCTCGTCTCTATTCTTTCTCTCCCCTCTTGCGATGTCCATCACCTCCATTTTATAGTTCATTCTGGGGGGGGGGCGATTGCCGACACTGTATTAGAGTCTATATCGGTTGGGCAGACGCTCCCCGTCCATAAATCCAAGTCCCCGTCTTGCTCAACTGATTTCTTGACCCATCTGGCCTCGAAGTGTTTTATGACCCCTGCCAATTAAAATATTTTCCACATATATCCCCTTCATCCCCAGCTGTGACCCATCCGGTCAGGTGCGAGACCACACACAGCCCCCTTCCAAGGGACACACATAGAATATACCAACACAATAATAATATAGAATTTTACCATAAACATAATTACTAAAAGACATTGCTCATATTGACACTACAGTTCTGGTAAGGCACTACCTCATAGTAATGTTTTATAGGTAAAAATCAGAAACCTAATATTGAATAAGGAACTCATAATAACGAGCCTGTTCAAGTAGGGAAAAAAACTTTATTAAGACACATTTAAATGAACATTAAAAACACATAAAAACTCGTTAATGTCGGCAGCAAAGAAAATATCAGGAGAAAATCGGGCGATGCTCAATTTCTGCGCAGTTCACGCGACAACCCAAACATAAATATACTCAAAATCGACAGGGCGACCATTCGAAGTGCCTTTCGGAACGTTCGTTTTCTGCTGGCTGGCCAACCCCTGTGTCGCTGCTCTTCCTCTTCACCTTGTCCCGGCCGGTGTGGTATTCCATTTGGAAAAGATTGGATCCGTTGTTGAATATGAACCTCTGAAGTGAGAAATAAAATTTTTAGTGAGTGGTTTTTGAACTGAAATTTATTCATTTTTTAATATTTTATGATTTGATTACTCAAATTACACCATTCACACGAATATTTATTATTTTATTCAAAGATTTTATAAAAATCACTTGATTAAATTATTAAAATCAAATTTATATAAAATATTTAAATAAATTATTTTTAATTTAATTATAATCACCCTATATAAGGGTCATTAAAGTCCCTGTTTCCAAATGCTGTAAAAAAAAAAAAAAAAAAAAAAAAAAAAAAGAATCACTCTTCACAATGAGTTCAAATTTGAGCTGAAGATAGTACTTGAAAAAAAGTGGGAAACGGTACGGCATCCAAAAAAAGTATTAATAGATGCTGCTGTAAGCGGCCTAAAGAAAGTGAATTCGACTGCCAGTGATAGTTTGAATGGAAATTGCGATGATTTTGGCATGAGTTGCACATTCAATCACTGTAGTGTTCAATGGGCTTGATTGTTTGGGTTTTTTTGACGGAAAAAGGACTTCCAAGTCATTCCACAGTAGGGATATTGAGTGGAAAGCCCATCCAACCATGGGAAGGTCCGTATCACATTGGATGGGGAAAAATCCGTGAAACTGTTTTTCTGTATGACGTATCGTTTCCCCCTTCTTCGATTATCTTCTGTCCAAATTTGAACTCATTTATGAAGTGTGGCTCATTGTGGGACTTTAATTATAATCACCCTGTACTTTACATCAGTAATTTAAAAAAATTTAACACTATACCATCGTGAATTTCTGCTATATGTAATAAAGGCTCTCTGGCGCCTTGCTGGTGATCTTGTACATTTCCAAAGGCCCCAGCAGGTGGTGGCATTCGTGCATTTCCAAAGGCCCCAACAGGTGGCGCCATTCGTGCATTTCCAAAGGCCCCAGCAGGTGGTGGCATTCGTGCATTTCCAAAGGCCCCAGCAGGTGGTGCCATTCGTGCATTTCCAAAGGCCCCAGCAGGTGGTGCCATTCGTGCATTTCCAAGGCCCCAGCATTCCATTCGTGCATTTCCAAGTGCAATTCCAAGTGCATTTCCAAGTGCATTTCCAAGTGCATTTCCAAGTGCATTTCCAAAGGCCGCAGCAAGTGCCATTCTTGCATTTCTAAGGTCCGCAGCAGGTGGCATTCTTGCATTTCCGAAGTCCGCAGCAGGTGGCATTCTTGCATTTCCGGTGGCAGGTGGCATCTTGCATTTCCGAAGTCCGCAGCAGGTGGCATTCTTGCATTTCCGAAGTCCGCAGCAGGTGGCATTCTTGCATTTCTGAAGTCCGCAGCAGGTGGCATTCTTGCATTTCCGAAGTCCGCAGCAGGTGGCATTCTTGCATTTCCAACGACCGCAGGTGGTGGCATTCGTGCATCTTCAATCGCTGCCTGTTGTTCTCGTGCAATTCGAATTCTTGCCTTTCGTTGTCGCAGATCTAAAATTGTGGAACGAATTTCATTGCGGAAATCGTGCATTTGCCTGTGCGTCGATGCCGCGGCCGATTGCAACTGCTGCTCCAACCTCTGCACCTCTTGGGACGTTTCAGTAACGTCGCTCTCGAATTGGTCTCTGATGTATTGTATTTCACGTCGATCCGTTTTCAATGTCGTTTCAAACTGCCCAAGTCTTGTGTATACGTTGTTCTGAACGCCTCCGATCTCCCGCCGGATATGAGGGTAGATGAAATCTATATCGTCCCGAACTGTCTTTATGGCTCTATCGAGGTTTCTTTCCGTCGCCCGCAATCTGCTTGCAAAACCTTCAACCGTCCTATCGTAATTCCATTGTTCCAAATCTTGTTGCATTCGCGATGTGCGACGAGACAGTTCCACCATGAGGTGCCCTTCCTCTACTGACGCGGACTCTTCGGCTCTTCTGGTTCTGGCAATTTCAGCACCCCCAACGGCACCCGGTTCTTCATTTTGACATCTCGCGCACAGTCCTAATTTATCATAGTCATCTCTAACGGATCCAAATTCTTCATGTCGGGCCCCACCAACAGCCCCAGGTTCATCAAATGGCGCACCTCTAGCAGCAGCTAATTCACTCAGCTCTCCATCTTCAATGGCCCCACATTCATCTTTCAAGTCGCCTACTACTTTCCTTAGTTCCTCCCTCATAGCATCTCTAAATGCATCTAGCTCTTTCATTCCGAAGCTCTCCGGTTCCTCCTTTAAAGCATCGCCAAGGACTCGTGGTTCTTTACTTCTGGCACCCCCGAAATACTCCGGTTCCTCATTTAAAGCATCGCCAAGGACTCGTGGTTCTTTACTTCTGGCACCTCCGAAGTAGTCCGGTTCCTCCTTTAAAGCATCTCCAAGGACTCGTGGTTCTTTACTTCTGGCACCCCCGAAGTACTCCGGTTCCTGTTTTAAAGCCTCTCTAAAGGTCGGTAGTTCTTTCATTCTGGCACCTCGGAAGTTCTCTGGTTCCTCCTTTAATGCATCTCCAAGGACACGGGGTACCTCCTTTAATGCATCCCCAAGGACACGTGGTTCCTCCTTTAAAGCAAATTCAAGGGCCTCTGCCTCATAATGAGAGGAAGCTGCGACGGCCTCCGCCCCTTCCTGAGTAGAAGCTGCGACGGCCTCCGCCCCTTCCTGAGTGGAAGCTGCGACGGCCTCCGCCCCTTCCTGAGAGGAAGCTGCGACGGCCTCCGTCCTTCCTGAGAGGAAGCTGCGACGGCCTCCGCCCCTTCCCCTGAGAGGAAGCTGCGACGGCCTCCGCCCCTTCCTGAGTGGAAGCTGCGACGGCCTCCGCCCCTTCCTGAGTGGAAGCTGCGACGGCCTCCGCCCCTTCCTGAGTGGAAGCTGCGACGGCCTCCGCCCCTTCCTGAGAGGAAGCTGCGACGGCCTCCGCCCCTTCCTGAGAGGAAGCTGCGACGGCCTCCGCCCCTTCCTGAGAGGAAGCTGCGACGGCCACCGCCCTTCCTGAGAGGAAGCTGCGACGGCCTCCGCCCTTCCTGAGAGGAAGCTGCGACGGCCTCCGCCCTTCCTGAGAGGAAGCTGCGACGGCCTCCGCCCCTTCCTGAGTGGAAGCTGCGACGGCCTCCGCCCCTTCCTGAGTGGTAGCTGCGACGGCCTCCGCCCCTTCCTGAGTGGAAGCTGCGACAACATCTGCCTCATCCTGGGAGGAAGCTGCGACGGCCTCCCGCCTCAGCCTGGGAGGAAGCTGCGACAACATCTGCCTCATCCAGGAAGGAAGCTGCGACAACATCTGCCTCATCCTGGGAGGAAGCTGCGACCGACCCTGGTGCATTTAATTCCCCTTCGACCGCTGGATCATCATGCAAGGTATCCCCAGTTGCTTCTATGGTAGTCGCATTTTCTTGCTGTGAAACTTCTGGAGTGGCTCCATCCGCCGACTCTCTCGCTGTTCCTCCACCTGATTTGTCCATCGGTTTCCTGAATGGAAAAATTTAAAAGTTAAAATTAATTGAACACAAACATGTAAAATTGGATTACCACGGATGGCAGCACTGCTTATGGAATTACCACGGATGGCAGCACTGCTTATGGAATTACCACGGATGGCAGCACTGCTTATGGAATTACCACGGATGGCAGCACTGCTTATGGAATTACAACGGATGGCAGCACTGCTTATGGAATTACCACGGAGGGCAGCACTGCTTATGGAATTACCACGGAGGGCAGCACTGCTTATGGAATTACCTCGGATGGCAGCACTGCTTATGGAATTACCACGGATGGCAGCACTGCTTATGGGATTACCACGGAAGGCAGCACTGCTTATGGGATTACCACGGATGGATGGCAGCGTTGCTGTTGGATTACCACGGATGGCAGCGTTGCTGTTGGATTACCACGGATGGCAGCACTGCTGTTGGAATTACCACGGATGGCAGCGTTGCTGTTGGATTACCACGGATGGCAGCGTTGCTGTTGGATCACTCTGGATGGCTGAGTTTCTATTGGATCACTGGATGGCAGAGTTGCTACTGTATTACTACGGATGGCAGAGTTGCTATTGGATTACAACGGATGGCAGAGTTGCTATTGGATTACAACGGATGGCAGAGTTGCTACTGGATCACGGATGGCAGAGTTGCTACTGGATTACTACGGATGGCAGAGTTGCTACTGGATTACTACGGATGGCAGAGTTGCTACTGGATTACTACGTATGGCAGAGTTGCTACTGTATTACTATGGATGGCAGAGTTGCTACTGTATTACTACGGATGGCAGAGTTGCTACTGTATTACTACGGATGGCAGAGTTGCTACTGTATTACTACGGATGGCAGAGTTGCTATTGTATTACTACGGATGGCAGAGTTGCTATTGGATTACTGTGGATGGCAGCGTTGCTATTGGCTTACTGTGGAAGTCAGCGTTGCTATTGGCTTACTTGGTATGGCAGCAATGCTATTTTGGTCAAGCTAAATACTAACTTGCATCAGTCTGTCGCATAAATGCCATTCACTCTTTTGGAGAATATTTTTGTGATATTGTTTGGATGCCATTGTCTGTTAACTATGGTGGCAAGTGTTATCATCCTAAAATCCAATTCATTCCATACTATATAACATGTTATGCTATTGTACTGAAATTTATAGACTTCTGTATTGATTCAAATTCGTAAATCAGATTACTCACTTGATCTTGACAAATAAAGAATTTTCCCCATCACCATGTGCGAGTCAGTGTGAAAATTAAAAATTCTACACTATATACAGAGTGATTAGAATTAAAGTCCCGCTTTCAAAATGATCTAAAATAAAAAGCCACTCGTCACAATAAGTTCACATTTGAACTAAAGATACTCGAAGAAGGGGAAAACTGTATGGCATGAAACAAGTTCCACCGATTTTTTTCCATCCAATTGGGTATGACCTTGCCATGGGGGATGGGCTTTCCACTAAGGTTGTCACAACTGTTGAAAACTTGGAAGTCATTTTTCCGCCAAAAAAAAAAAAAGAAACAATCTAGCACGTTGAACCCTATAGTTGGTTGAATGTGCAACACATGCCAAATACGGTTCATTTCGATTCAAACTATCACTGGCAGCCGAATTCACTTTATGCCGTTTAGAGTGCCCTCTTTTAATATACTTTGGAAATTTTTTTTGATGCAGTACAGTTTCGCCCTGCAAGTATCTTCAGTGCAAATTTGAACTCATCGTGACGAGTGTTTATTCTCTTTTTACAGCATTTTGAAAGTTGGACTTTAATTCTAATCACCCTGTATTTCTCTTAATCGTCTTGGAATATCAGAATATGTTGTATTAAAAACTTTTAAATTGTAGGAAAGATTATACTTTTCATTTTTTATTTTTTTTTCATTACGGGTTATTATGTGAAATTGAATCCAAATAGAAGTTGGCCTATTTGATTTATCAGAAAATAGGGGGCGAGTTGGGTCCACCTCCTCGTGGTGCCCCCCTGGAAACGTCACTTAAGACGGCTAAGAGACCCTTACATCTCCGCGGGTGTTCTCGTACACGCTTTGTAGTGTGGACGTTGATGCCCTGGTGTATAACAAGCCCAGTTGAGGGCAGCCAAAGGCGGTGGGGTGTTGTACTTATTACATATCACCCTATCCGTGGAGCCGGATAAGGCGGAATCCTGGTAGCCCTGAGTTGGTTCTGTCTGCGCTTCTGGTCATTCAGTTTTCCGTAAGCCTTCGGGCAGGTCGGGTTATCATTATTGACTTATCAGAAAATAGGACTATTCCACACTAAAGTACTTGTTACATATTCCACACTAAAGTACTTGTTAGTGGGAGATTTAACTATAACTCCGAGCCACTCAGACTACTGTCAAGATACGAACCTGAAGCCTGTGGTACCAAAGACTAGAGCGCTACTACTACACCACACCACTGTGCCTAGAGCTGAGTTGCCTTAATACAGTTTGGGAATGATGTAGAAGTACGACTGGGTACGATTGGTACCGAAAACACTGAATGAGCCAACTCACACTGCATTGATTCTTCGTGACATTTGCGACAGAAATGAAAACCCATATAGTTCCACGACCACCATATTAACACCGTGCTACTTCTTGCTTCCCTAAACTTAAAAGGACAGTCCGGGGACACCGTTTGGAGTCGAGTGAAGAGATTCGACCTGAATCGGCGAGCGCTTTGAAGGCCATCACTGCCTATGACTTTTTAGCATGCGTTGAGGATTGGGAAAAAGTTGGCAGAAGTGCATTGTGTCAGGAGGGGTTTACTTGAAGGCGATGAAATAAATTTGGAAGAATAAGGAAAGAGTTTTTGAAAAAAAAAAAAAATAATTGGTCTTACTTTTTGGGCACAGTAGTATATTGGTTTGTCGCTCTACGATCATCTTGTGCACATTCTAGGATGATTGGACCGGGACCGACAGTTTAACGTGGATTCCGAGCCACTCACAAACATCCATGCCACCGACAGGATTCGAACCTGAAGACTATTGGCCAATTAGCTAGTGCTCTGACGGTTGGTACATCAAGCCGCTAACAAAAATATGAGCCGAAGGTTATTATTTATTTCCTTATGTGCTAGGACTCAGCCTGTTGTATCAGGACTGTTGTATTTTTAATGAATTTTTGGCATTAATTGCTTTAGGAAATTTTATATGTTATACAGTAGAACATCTGTAAGTCGAACTTCAAGGAGACGCCAAATAATTCGAGTTATAGATTTTTCGACTTACGGAGGATTTTGTAAGGAAATATTCGACTTGTAGAGGTTTTAGATTCTTTCTAGCTTATTTTGAGTTAGAGAGGTAACATAAATAAAAATTCAAGTTACGGAGGTTATTTGTTAGAGTTCAAATGGAATCAATGGCAATAATAAGAATTATAAGAATATTTCATAGAATTGAAATTATATTTCATAGAATTCTATTTACTGTATACTCATGCATTGTTTTCTAAGAAACAACGACGTGCATGGTCGGCAAATCCTTAAAGTCGGTAACTTATTTTTCTTCGAGCTATAGAAGTAATTAGTTTCAAATGATCCAGTTGTAAAGGTTGTACCAATCAAACATTGCTGATATTCGAGATACAGAGGTCCAATTTTTTTTTCGAGTTACTGAGGGAAAATATATGCCAAAATGGCTTGTGGGGATTGACTCATTATTTCGACTTATAGAGGGTTGAAATATCGAGTATGGAGGTTTGGGGGCTGGAAGGGAAGGGAACAAAAAAAAAGTTTTTCGAGTTTTGGAGGTTTTTCGACTTATCGAGGTTCCACTTAGAGGTACTACTGTATATAATTCTAATGTGAACCAATTCTCTGCCCACCTTCATTTATAAGATATGTCACACTAGTAGTACTCGTAAAAATACTTGTAGAAAATTGTAAAGTAACCTTGGTCGCCATTATCACACTACTGTGTCCAAAAAGTAAGACGCATTCAATTTAAATTTCTTGGAGCTAATGGAATTTCAATTTTTCTTTCTTATTTAGGTTGCTGGCACTGTCCTTGACATCTATGCGAAATTTAACGTCAAAATATTCATTAGTTTGTGAGACTCTAAAACTGATTTCGGCGATTTTGAAATGTCTGAATTCATTGAGCAAAAGAACTTTCATTAAATTCTGTTCGCGGAAACGTATAGAAATGTTGCAGAAGGCATTCGGTGAACATTCCTATATCGGAAAGAAATTTTTACAAGTGGTATAAGCAGTTCAAAAAGGCAGAGAACGCGTTAAAGACGAAGAGCCCTGTGGTCGGCCATCAACCTCCACCGAAAAAGCTCACGTCCCAAAAAATTAAAGATTTGGTGCTTGCATACCATCGATTTACAATTAGATACCTTGCCGGTGATGTTGAATTTCAAAAGAATCGGCCTCTTCTATTTTGGAATCAAACGCGTCAATATAAGAATTATAAATAGCAATAATAAGAATTATAATAAGAATATTTCATAGAAATGGTTATACTATTTATTGTCTACTCATACATTGTTTTCCAAGAAACAATGGCGTGCATTGTCGCAAAATCCTCAAAGTCGGTAACTTATTTTTCTTCGATCTATAGAAGTAATTAGTTTCAAATGATCGAGTTGTAAAGGTTGTACAATCAAACATTGCTAATATTCGAGATACAGAGGTCCAATTTTTTTTTTTTTTTTTTTTTTTCGAGTTACGGAGGGAAAATATGTACCAAAGTGGCTCGTGGGGATTGAATAATTATTTCAACTTATAGAGGGTTGAAATTTCATGGAGGTTTTGGGGTTTGAGGGGGAAGGGAACAAAAAATTTTTTTCGAGTTGTGGAAGTTTTCGACTCATCGAGATTCGACTTAAAAGAGGTTTACTGTATTTGTTTTGTTTTTTTGTTTTTGTTTTTTCTTCATAATTTGAGATTGAATTAATTTGATTTGTGATGTTGGGAGGGGGATATTCTGTTTTATGATTTTTCTGATAGAACCCCCGATCCTGTTAGAGATTCACTAAGAACACAGCAAATAACTTTGCCGATTAACGGTATTACGTGAAACTGGTGCGCATAAGTAGTAAAATCGATTTGACTTCTCTATTACAAAATGAAAATCGGCTGAAGTTTTGTTTGTTCTTTAATAACAATTTCCACCTGAATAATAAATGTTGAAGAAAAACCGAATTAGAAATGGTAAACAAATTAGTTGTTCCTTTTTATTAATTCGTATTCATTTTAAAAATGCGACTAGGGGCCCAGCGCTCTGGCGCTGGGGGCCACATGTTTCGCGTTCGAGTCCCGGATGGAGGAGTTTGTTTGGAGAGGTTTGGAATCCATTTTAAACTGTAGGTATCTAATAGGATCATTGAATGTTGTGGGTGTAATGTGACTTGCGCCCGCAGCCAATCTTCAAGCTACTCGTGCCCCCTGGGTTGTAATAAATGAGTAACAGTGGTGCAGCCTTTGCTTAAGTTCCCGGGGTAGTATCTTAATGAGGAAATGGCCGAGGGTCTGGCGCTCGGTGACACAGGTTTCGGGTTCGAGTTCCGGCGGTACCATGGATGTTTGAGTGGTTCGGAATCCACTTTCAACCGTAGGTCCCGGTCTCATAGGATCGTAGAGTGTTGTCTTGAGGTTAAGTCAGTCTTCAGCCCTAGTGGCTGCTTGCTCAAGTGAAGCTGCATATTACCTTTAGCCATGTATCGTGCGACGTTGTCTATTGGGCCTGGTGTAGGCTTTCCTGCACTAGGGTTCTATTTGGTTTGTCGCTCTACGGTCATCTTGTACACTCTTCAGGCTAAACAGACCGGGGCCTACAGTTTAACGTGTATTCCGGACCACAAACAAACATCCATGCCACCGCAAGGATTCGAACCTGAAGCCCTCGGTACCAACGGCCATTGCACTAGCTAGTTGGCCACCAGGCCGCTCCCTGCACCAGGGGTGGGGGAGTAATAACACAACAACAAAGGTTAACAAATTTCTAGAACTCTTTACAATTTTCCACATTTCATACATTTTGAATTTTTATATTCAAAAATAGGCATCAATTACCTTAATTTTTAATATCAACATCATTCACAAATAATTACATATTTAAATTTACTAAAACTTACCATATGGCAAATTTAAATAAAACTCATTGAAAATTCTGAAATTAAAATACTGCATTTTCAAATAGTTAACAATAATTAGAATAGTTTTAATCGTCAAAAATTAGAACCTTTTGTTGTAAAACTAATAAAATGTTTTCAACCATTTTTTTTTTTGTTCGGGAAAAATGAAGACAAAAAATTGCCCATTGAGCTTTATAAAAATCAGGCACTGTTGTTGCTTAATTTGGCATAGGCTGCACTAAAACTATTGACAAATATATTCACTATATAACAGATTTGAAGGATAAACAAAGCAGATATTAAGCATCAGTTACATCACGATATATAGGCTTTTAACTAAAAACTAGTTTGCTACAACTAACTTTCGTTAGATGTAGCATTTGCTGGAATGACTTTTTTTTTTTAGATGGCATTGTAAATTTGAAAAAAAAAAAACCACTGTGCAGTTAACTTAAACATTAATTGATATTGAACATTTTATTGAACTGCACACATTTTTTTTTTTACTCTAAGAATAAACAACGCAGATATTAAGCATCAATTACAGCATGATATATAGGCTCTCAATTAAAAACTACGCTGCTTTCCTAAGTAAAACGAACACAATTAGTTTTACTCGAAGAATAAACAACGCAGATATTAAGCATCAATTACATCATGAAATATTAGGTTGGGTAAAAAGAAATCCATTATTTTTTCGGCAGTGGGCTGTATTGATCGATATCTTGTAAAGTATTGATAAAAAATTTTAGATTAATGCTCGATTGAAAGGTGACATTTCGCAATGAAAAAGCACTTTTACAGTTTTTTGTTTTGTCCATTCAGTTGTAAGTTACAGGGTGTTATAAATGGAAGTCAACAAAGAGAAAATTCGGTACATTTTAGAGTTTTTCTTTGATAAAGACGAAACTGATTGCCAGGTGGCTAAAATTGTGAATGGTGTTTATAGTCCTGATACTGTAACAGCCAATCACGTGCAATTTTGGTTTTGTCGATTTTGTTCAGGTATTTTCATGTCAAGGATACACCTCGCACAGGTAGGCCAGTCGTCGAACATGTCGATAAAATCACCGAAATTATCAAAGTGGATCTGCATGTTAACAGTCCCAGGAGCTAAAGATGGGACCGTTTCAAGATAGCGATTGACCAGAAACGTCTAGAATTGATCAACAGGAGATGTGTTGTGTTGTGTTGCAAAAAGATTAAAAATACTAATAATAAAAAAGTAAAATGCAAAATAAAACGATTTAAAGTTAAGTTTAAATTCGGTACAATTAGGGACCAGTTGTCGATGCCATAACTATTGTAAAAAGTAAGCAGAGTAACTCATTGTGATGTAACAGAAAGGGTTATGCTGAACGGTGGAAGCCATGATGAGATATCTGAGAAGTAAATAATTATCCCCAATGGCAAAAAAATAATAGAACAAAACTGTGCCTATTTGACCAAAATTGGTAATACGAAGCGTGTTAAAAAAGTCTTCAAGTTCACGTAAAAATAATGTATTTCTTTTTTCCTCAACCTAGTATATAAAAACATGCTCAATCACTATCATTCTACCACAGAAATAAAATTAAAAAAAAAAAAAGAAAAAAACTTGCACAACTCTAGCCATCACTTGTGGATCTGCAGCATATTTCGTAAACATCTGAACGAATTAGCTCAAAGAACCCCAGTAACTGGTTATTTCATGAAACACGGGACCCAAACTTTGCAAAGGAAGACCAAACACTAGTAATTAAGTATATATTAAAAAATTCCAACCGACACAGTTAGAAGACCGCAGAGAATAACATTGCCTTCTTCGCACTGGAGCAGCCGGACGGGTGGCCTTGTTGGACTGGACTGTCCGTGAGGTACTTCAGTGGCACATCAGTTCATTTAACATCAACAATTTAATCAACTAATGTTATTTTCAATGGGCCTGAATGGCCGAGTGGCTAGCTCTCTGGCCCTCGGTACCACAGGTTTCGGGTTCGAGTCCCGGCGGTGAGGTGGATGTTTGTAGTGGTTCGAAATCCACTTTAAACCGTAGGTCCCGGTATAATATGATCGCAGAACGTTGCTGGGCATTGTTACTCCGCGTCCGTGGCTTATCTGCAAGTTACACGCGCCCCTGTGTAATGCAAAGTGAGTAACGTCTGTACAGCGCTTGCCTTAAGGCATCCAAGACCAAGCTGTCTAAGTGTTTGCCAGCTGCATTAGGAAGAAAAATGTTATTTTCAATCTATCTGTATTATTTATAGTTGACTGTGTATTCTCCAGATCAATGTATTATACTTCAACATTCTCCTACAACATATTTCATTTGGTTATTTGCGGACTGATTGGGCTCTGTGACGCTCTACAGTCATATTAGACAGAGACCTACGGTTTAAAGTGGATTCGGAACCATTGCAATCATCCATGGCACCGATGGAACTTAAAACGAAACCTGTGATACCTCTATAAGTATTTAATTTCCCCAAATGGCATAACATAAGAGAACGCTGGATACTATTACATATTTTTTTGTTCTAATGCAGCCGGCAAACACTTACACAGCTTGGTCTTGGATGCCTTAAGGCAAGCGCTGCACAGACGTTACTCACTTTGCATTACCCAGGGGCGCGTGTAACTTGAAGATACGGACGCGGTGTAACAATGCTCCCGCAACGCTTTACGATCCTATTATGACAGAGACCTATGGTTTAAAATGGATTCGAACCACTACAAACACCCATGCCACCACCAGGACTCGAACCCGAAACCTGTGGTATCAAGCGCCAGAGCCCTAGCCACTCGGTTATTCAGGACCCTGTTATTAGATATAGTATCTATCGTTCCAGTGTCAAGTAGCTCCGAGTCAAAGGCATTTGAATGCAAGATTTTCTCAGGCGAAAAAAAAAAACAATTCAAAAATAAAGCGATTACAGACCTTTTGGTACTTTGAGAAATTAGATGTTCTAGTGACTATTAAAGCGTCCTTCACACAGAGGCGTGAAGTGGTGAAGCGCTGACCAATCGCAAGCCTCACAGTATTCGCTTGAAATCCACCGCTTCAAGTTGCTTAAATTTCAACCCTCAAATGCTTGCCGCGTCATGTGACTTGGATTGAGCCAATAAGGCTTCAATAGATTTTACCGCTGTTTTTATTGCGACTTGAAGAAAAACAAGTAATATAAAAAAATGTTTGTAAAATCAATTCCTACTTTTTTTTTCACTCTATTGCAGAAAATCCTTTATAAATAATTTTCATTCATTTGTTTAAGTATATCTGGCGCCATCTATTGGTAGATACATGCAATTTAAATCTAACAAAAAACTAAAATTAATTTATTTAATTTAATTACTGAATTAATACTTGAAAAAACTGTATTAACATGAAGTGTCATCCACTACAAGTTAAAAAAAAATGTATTTGAACCTGAGTGGTTGAATAAAAAGTATTTTATGAACGATTGAAAATTTGAGCAAGATATATATAGGGAGAATGTGAGCTAATAGAAGGAATTGAATGAACATTATAAATAAATGGTATAAATGAACATTTTCTTTTTTTGTCTTATCAATTTAATTAAAATGTTAATCTTATTAAATTAATTTTAATTATCTTATCAAATTTATTTTAAAATTTCTAAACTTAGAAGACCGTAAAATATTTTATGTATTTTCAGTTTATTACATAAATTATCTAGCAAATATTTGTTATCCATATAATTTAATTTCAATTTTGTTTTTAAAATAATGCATTCATTTCTGTTTTACAAATGTCTTTTAATAAATGGAATGCAAGGAGGGGGGATCTGATCAAAGAAGGTATGAACCATAATATTACATATTTAAAAAAAATTAATCTAAACAAAAAATTGGGTAAAAATTGATATTTTTATTTGATTATTATATAAAGTTAACATCTAATAACGAAGTTAGATGACATCTATTTAGAAGCAATAAACAATGAATGAATTTGACAAAAAAAAAAAAAAAAAAATAGCAAGGTAACAATATAAGAATGAGAAATGCAATTCAGTAAATGAAAACTTTTTTATTTTCAATTCCGTCTATTAGCTCACACTCTTCCTCTATATATCTTGTTCAAATTTTCAATCGTTCATGAAATACTTTTTATTCATCCACTCAAGTTCAAATACATATTTTTGAACTTGTAGCGGATGACACTGGATGTTAATGCAGTTTTTTTCAAATATTATTTCAGTAATTAAATTAAATTGATTAATTTTAGTTTTTTATAGATTTAAGTTGCCTGTATCTACCCATAGATGGCGCCAGATAAACCTAAAAAAATGTATGAAAATTGTTTATCAAGGACTTTTTGCAATATAATGAAAGTAATATATAAAAAGTAGGAATTGACTTCAATTTTTTTTTTTTTTCTATATTACTTGTTATTTATGTAAATGAAATGAATCCATTATAGATTAAATCCATTTTAATAATCGGTAATCTTGGAATCTGGAATCGTAAGCCAGCCAAATAAGAAGTGATTTGCACGCTTTTTCACCCCTCAAAACTGCCATCTAGTAGAAGTAACTGGAACTTCACTCGGTGTAAAGCGATTTCTGAGACATTGGTGTGAACGGATCGCCAAAAATTTTCTTCTTTGTCGTTCTACTCCTTGGTTATGATAGGTTTGTCGCTCGACAGTCATATTTTTTCTATTGTAGCTGGCAAACACTTAGACAGCTGTCTTGGATGCCTTAAGGCAAGCGATGCACAGAGGTTACTCACTTTACACTACCTAGGGGGCACGTGTAACTTGAAGATAAGCCACAGATGCGGAGTAACAATGCCCCCTGGACAATGCTTATTAGGCCGGGACATACTGTTTAAAGTGGATTCCGAACCACTACAACATCCATGGCTCCGCCGGGACTCGAACCCGAAACCTGTGGTACCGAAAACCAAAGCGTTAGCCACTCAGACATTCAAGCCTGCACTACGATCTTTTTGGACAATTTAGGCTCATTAGACTGGGACCTACAGTTTAACGTGGATTCTGAACCCCTCACAAACATCCATGCCATAGCTAAAATTCGAGCCTGAAGTATGTGGTACCAAAAGCCAGAGTGCTCGCCAATTGGCCATCAGGCCTCTAGGTGCGAAGGAGGCTTTAGAAGCAAGATTAACACATTTACTTATATTAAATAGATTTGAATTCTTTCATTTCAAAACACTCAAAGGAAGAAAAAAAAACAATATTATTTACTGCCAAGTAAATATTTTGAATATTGTCTTGAATATTTTTTCGGTCCGTAATATGTATCACACTTTTACAAAATATATTTGTTTTATAATGGCCAAAATAATGAAAACCAATATATTAAAAAAATACATTATATTAAATTACCCTCTATTCAAAAATGAACTCTCGAAATGATGAGAAAAAAATGAACTTTGATTTTAAAATAATATTCTTGCAAATATACCACTGTGTAGGACAGATATTGACTGTTTTAGTGATGAGTGTACAATTAGGAGTTCGCAGAGTGTCTTCAGTGAAGCAGTGACCGTCTCTAGATAACCCTCCGTTATTTTTTTTCTCTAGTGCGCATGCTCATAGGAAACATTGCACTATTGCGCATGCATATCTGCAATATTGCACTACTGCGCATACGATTTGAAAGCATTTCTAATAAACAAACATGGCTGCCAACTGATGAATAGATGAGGAGTTGACAAACTGTGAAACACGGAAGCAGAAATTAAACACTATAGACTTCATTTAAATAAATTAAAATATTTTTTAGATTAGTCTAGAATCTTGTACAAAGAAAAATGTGAAATGTGCGAGCAATTAATCTTCAATAAAAATTTTTTTTTTTTTTTTACATCAGCTGACTCATCAACGATGATGCAACGAACACACATATACGATCTACGAATTACGAAAGTAAGTTTTCCAGTTTATTTTTTATATTAAAAATATAACTAATTTCTTAACATAACTATATTTAATACTAATTAATTCTGAAATTCTCATGATAATCTGTTTAAACTTAATCAATTTTCATTCATATATATAAATATATTTTGTAGTTAGATAGATACTCAAACATCATCATTATGAATGAAAATCGATTAAGCTTTAACAGATTATCATAGAAATTTTAGAATTAAATAGCATTAAATATAATAAAATATACTATAATGTTAAGATAATAAACTACATTATAGAATATTTTTAATATAAAAATAAACTGGAAACTTACTTTCGTGATTCACAGAAAAGACACATATAGTGTCTTTGATGCTCTTCCTTGTTGATGATTCCGCTGATAAATAAAAATGTTTTTTAATTACATCTAAACACATTTCATCTAGTACAAGATCCTAGACTAATCTAAAAATAATTTAATTTATTTTAATTAAGTGTTTAATTTCTGTTAATCACGTTTCCTGATACGATTAACTCCTTATCGTTTCATCAGTTTTATTCGAATTATATTACGAATAGTTTTTAATTTTTTTTATTGTATATTGATCTATAAACAGTAAGATTAATTTCCAGAAAAGAATATCCCCCCCTTCAATAATATTCCAAATTCAAGATCATTTGAATTATTCGTGTATATTAAATTTTAAGATGCATAAAATAATTTTTTTCAATTTACAGGAGTGTAAGAATTCACTCCCTCCCCCCATTTTTAATAATAAAGATAATGACAACTAGAAAATATTTTTCACAATTTGATTGTTTTATAAATTACATTCCCTTAACAGGCCTTTGACAATTAAAATATATATCAATTTCAGAATGGAACATTGAATGATATAAATCACTGTTTACATATTCATTTTCATGGCATAGATGGAAGATTGAGTTAAATAATAAGCTAATGTACCATAATTGTTTTCTAACAACTAGATTGCTATTGGTTTTGTATTGACATGTCTTTAGTGAACAATTTCAATACTCATTATAAAGATGTATATACACTCATGTCCATAAATTAAGGATAATTCAGAATCACACAGAAATTGCACCTGTAGAATTATCAAAGAAGAATATACAAATTACAGGAAACCACCAGATGGCGTCACAATGACGAGAGGGTAAGAGAGAGGTATATAAGGAATGGTGGCAAAAAGTAAAATTGTTCACAAGCGCTTTAAAAGCCTTTCAGTGCAATAACCGCATAATTATGGCACAAAGGAAGCATTTGGATGATTTTTTACGTGGTAGAATTATCGGACGACTGGAATGTGGACGTACCCAGCTGGAAGTATCCGAGGAACTTGGAATCGCCCAGAGTGTCATCTCCAGGGCTTTGGCAACGATTCCAAGATGATGGTAATGTGAGTAGATGTCGCAGCACAGGTCGCCCCGAGTTACAACGCCGAATGAGGACCGGTATTTAGCAGTTACGGCCGAAAGAAACAGACGGAGTACAGCATCAGACCTGCCTCGTCAGCTCTCTTCAGCTACCGGTACGACAGTTTCAAGGCAGACCGTGTAAAGATGCTTAGGGCACATTGGTCTATATGCTCGTAGGCCAGTCAGATGTGTTCCACTTACCGCAACTCACTGTCACCTGCGATTAACCTGGAGTAGAGAGCATGCATTGTGGACACCGCAACAGTGGTCTGGTGTGATGTTTTCCGACGAATCCAGGTTTAGTTTGCAGTCTGATTCTCGCCGGACTTTCATATGGAGAGCACCAGGTACCCGTTACCACCAAGAGAACACCATTGAACGACACCGTTACGGTGGTGCTGGACGGCTCACTTGGGGGAGGAATTGTTCTTGGTTCCAGAACTGACCTGCATGTTCAGAGTGTAACGATGACAGGCCACATCTATCGGGATGTCATTCTGGAACAACATGTACGTTTGTTTCGGGGCGCCATGGGTGCTGAATTTCTGTTTATGGATGACAACGCCCGTCCTCACCGTGCAAACATTGTAGACGAATGCCTTCAATTGGGGGATATCACCCGTATGGATTGGCCAGCATACTCACCGGACTTGAATCCAATAGAGCATGTGTGGGATATGCTTGGCCGACGAATTGCAGCCCGTCAACCCCTCCCACCTGTCAACCGGAACTTCGGAGGGCCTTGCTTGATGAGTGGTGTAATATTCCCCAAGATCAGATTGATAATTTGATACTCAGCATGCCTAGGCGTTGTAAGGCCTGTATTGCATCGTCCGGGAGACATACTCCATATTAACCATCATACTAACCATGTTATACTGTTTTTTGTAAACAGGTTCTTTTTGAAATTTGCTCCAGGGAGTAAAAATAGCAATTTTTATTAATTATGTCAAACATATAGCATCTTTTTTGCTCTTTACCTTTTGTTTAATAAATAGACTTTACAAATAAGTCAAATTTGTTTTGCTTCTGTCTCTTTCTTTGATTGAACTTCATTATCCTTAATTTATGGACATGAGTGTATTTTATAGATTTATTTTATGTGCAACTTTTTAAAATTTTGATTAAATTACTTATTATTTATATATAATTTTGTGCTAGTTTCATGTATTTAAACATTTCAGATTATATGGAGCAATATTTTTTAAATGAACACTTCTTTTCCACTATGAAAAGAATTATATTTCTATAATTCTTTCACCACTATGAAAGAGATTTAAAAATACCTAAATTAATTTTAAAGATTCATGACATACTTTAAAAAATAGATTAGTAAAATTTTTGAAAATCTTTACATATTTATGATGAAAATGTTAAAATTGATTCCTGCAATATGCCATTTCTTTAATAGAGAACAATGTTCTAACAAAACAAACAAATTTATTTATACTTGGTCTTTATTATAAAAGGTGTATAAAACAAATTAATTATTTCACATGAAGCATGCAAGGAAAAAAAAAATTGTAATGATTCATTTACATATTACTATTTAACTTTTAATTTGCAGGTAGCAGAAAGATTTTTAAAAATTTACAAATTATTAACTTTTTTTACCATTACAAAAAAATTCGGAATAAAAAGAGAAAAAATTATAAGAAGTGGAACAGACAGTTGTAATCCAAAAAAAAAAAAAAAAAAAAAAAATGGCTAACAAATATAAAAATAAACCAAATCTTTTAAAAAAAGTAACTAATATTAAGGATGAAAATGAATAAAAACATTTTTCTTGTTATATGTTGTATTCGTAAATAAAGAATAATTTTCAAAATAAACAAGCATATTTATTAAAAACTTATTTAATAGTACATTTAGTTTATCTATGTATATTTTCAATTTATTATAAAGTTCAATTCAAAATATAAAAAGTTCTATTCAAAAATAAATCCATACTAATATAAATCAAGTTAAAACAGGAGGACACAAAATTGATATATTTTATATATATAGTTTATTTTATTTATTTAAAAATATTATTCTATTAAAAATGCTATTTCTTCATAGTAACAAATACTAACAAAATAGGAATAGAAAATTTAAATATCAACAGAATCAGGTTAATAAATGGAAAATATTTCTATGGTACTTTTAATTAGCATAAAAATAAGAGTTATCAAAATAAAAAATAGTTTAATATTAGAATTTTAATAATTAAAACAAATTATTTATAGCAAGTAGCTTTTTAATATACTTTTACATAAAAATATACTTTTTTTGTTTGTTTTAAATTAATATAAATTTATAATATATTTTCTTAAAACTGGACATATGAAAAATAAATTAACGTTAAAATTAGTCATGTTCATTCATAGCACATTTGTTTTTAATCATCAAAACAAATTATGTTCACCGATTTTTAAATAAAATTTTAAATTTACATTTATTATTATTGTTTTTTAATTGTTATATGTATAATCTTCAATGAGCATGCTTTATAAGAAATTTAGAAAGAATGAATTTTTAATTCACTTTTCTTAATGATGTAGTTTAGATTTTGTACAATTATCCTGTAAAAGCTTACTACCAATGAAACCACTTAACATCTGTATATAATAGTCTGGTTTCATAAAAACATAAAAGCAATTTTATTTTAATACTATATTTTAATTAAAAAATTGTATTTAAAAACAATTACAATTGCAATACTTTTAAAACAAACATATAGCATTACTAAATGTATATCTGAATCTAAAATCATGCAGCATTTTAACAAGTACAATTTACAGGTACAGGTTATCAATTTTAAATAGCCTTTTGAATTACAAAAAATAGGAATGAAAGATAACTGAAATATCAATAAAAACAGATTGCTAATTTGAAAATATCTGCATGATATATTTTTCATTAGCATAAACTTGGAAGAGAATTTTTCAATAATAATTTTCAACAATTTTCAATAATAATTAAGTAAACATGTATATACATTTAATTACGTTATTTAAAATTACACTATTTAAATTATTACTTACATCTAAACATGAAACTATATTTTCAAGCAGCAAAAACTATATATTTTTAAATCTTTCTTATCGAGAACTGGGTATTTGCACTTCTATATCATCACTCAGCTCCTCGAGACTTTTGCCGCTGTTTTAATTTATCGGAAATGAAAGCGGACGCTATGCAAAAACTCATTTTAAACTTCCCGATAAATTACCGTTTCTGAAGACCATGCGCAGTGGTATCATGCGCCTGATTACTGGAAAAGTGAAAGCGGGTGGCAAAAACTCTAATTTCGGCTTACGCTATGCAAAAACTCAATAAATTCGCGTTCAATTTCGAGCAAAAGCGTCTTGCTGCAATCCTTTCAGCCACAACTTGCTTTTCATAGCTTTGAAGAACATCCTTCTTTATACACTCGAGTTTATTCTCCATTTTGCAGATTCTTTTGATGTCATTCACTATGTCGCCTCTTGGTTTGATGCCTTGACGACTTCGGCGGCCGGTACGACTTCTGTCTCTACTTCGCCGCTTGGTTTGATGCCGCGCTTTGGCGGCTGGTGCGACTTCTTTCACAATTTCGCCGCTTGGTTTGATGTCTTTGGCGACTGCTGCGAATTCTTCCACAATTTCGCCGCTTGGTTTGATGTCTTTGGCGACAGGTGCGAATTCTTCCACAATTTCCACGCTTGGTTTGATTTTTGGCGACTGATGCGAATTCTTCCACAATTTCGCCGCTTGGTTTGATGTCTTTGGCGACTGGTGCGAATTCTTCCACAATTTCGCCGCTTGGTTTGATGTCTTTGGCGACTGGTGCGAATTCTTTCCCAATTTCGACGCTTGGTTTGATGTGTATCATGACTCTAGCGGTTGGTGTGACTTCTTGCGCTACTTCTTCGCTTGGTTTGACGTGTATCACGACTCTAGTGGTTGGTGTGACTTCTTGCGCTACTTCTTCGCTTGGTTTGATGTGTATCACGACTCTAGCGGTTTTGTGTGACTTCTTTTACAACTTCGCCACTTGGTTTGATGTTTTTGACGCCTTTGGCTGCTGGTGCGACTTCTTTTACTGTTTCGCTGCTTGGTTTGATGTTTTTGACGCCTTTGGCTGCTGGTGCGACTTCTCTTTACTATTTCGCCGCTTGGTTTGATGTTTTTGACGGCTTTGGCTGCTGGTGCGACTTCTTTTACTGTTTCGCTGCTTGGTTTGATGTTTTTTGACGGCCTTTGGCTGCTGGTGCGACTTCTTTTACTGTTTCGCCGCTTTTGATGTTTTGATGCCTTGGCGACTTTGGTTTGACTTCTTTCACTACATCATCGCCGCTTTGTTTGATGTCTTTGGCGACTGGTGCGGCTTCTTTCAGTATTTCGCCGCTTGGTTTGATGTTTTTGACGACTTTGGCGACTGGTGCGACTTCTTTTACTACTTCTCCACTTGGTTTTGAAGCTTGCCGCGTCGTGTTTACTTCTTTGCCGCTTTTTTCCGTCATTCTGGTTGTTGAAGACGAATGGGCTGCCAAAAATAATTAATGTTAGTCCACAAAATACATAGCAAATAAAATAGATGTTCATTGTATAACTTTACACAAAAATAATTACAAACAAAAAAAATACTCTTCTCACAAAAAGAAGAAAAGGCTTTATGAAAAGCTTTAAATCCTTAAATCTATGAAATATGTTCTTTGTTACTACAGTTTGGCCATCTGTAATGAAGCACTGCGGAAAGCTCGAAATAATCTCGAATTTTGCTCTATGATCAGGTCATTAAACAAATTAGTAATACTCCGCTATGCATGCGAATTCCGCCTTCTGGTGGCCCCCTTTACAAATATTCCGGGGCTGAATGGCCGAGTGTCTAGCGCTCTGGCGCCATAGTCCCCGGCGGTGCCATGGATGTTTGTAGTGGTTCGGAATCCACTTTAAGCCGTAAGTCCCGGTCTCATTTGACTTTAAAAAGCGTCGTGCAAGTCAGGCTTCTACCTACGGGTGCTCCATCACATCAGAAGCTGCCCTTTCCCCTCCATCCATCCATCCATCCATGAGTCGATTACTCATGGGTTGTCCGTCCCGGCACTGCTGGACACTGAGGGGATTAGTCACAACAAATTTCCTCCTCAACCAAGAAGTCTTTTTACAATTTCGAAACAAAATCAAATGAAATGACATTAAGTGAAAATTATTACAAAATGACACCTAGTATATATATGTGTCTCTTTCGTGATCTGTGTATAAAAGTTTGTATAAGTGGATTCCGAAGCACTACAAACAACCATGGCACCGCCGGGACTCGAACCACAAACTAGTGGCGACAGTCACTCGGCTCCTTCAAAGCCAATGTTTTTTGTTTCCAAAAATATAAATGATTTATAAAAAGTTTAATAAAAATTCAGATTAATTACTTTTTAAATTATAATAAACAAAATCGTAATCATTATATAATTATTTAGCTAGCACTAATCTTTATTTAGATTTTTATCCTTTTTCGAATCCAGTTAATGGCAACATGAATAAATATGTTTATCGAAGGCACAATTAATGCTTAGCAATTATAATCCTAGCGAAAGAAAGTAATGTTTGTTTATTAATCTTTGACTTACTACTTTGCTAAAAAAGTAAGACCAATTTTCAATTTAAAATTACCGGGGCTTAAGGAATTTCAATTTTTTCCCCCCTTTTTTTTTTTTTTTGTTTGCTGGCATATTCCTTGACATCTGTGTGAAATTTGACGTCAAAATACCCATTAGCTTTTGAGTCACGCTTGGTTTTGTGAGACGCTAAAACTGATTCCAGCGATTTTTTGAAATGTCTGAATTCATTGAGCAAAGAACTTGTATTCAATTTTGTTTGCGGAAACGCATAGAATGTTGTAGAAGACATTCGGTGAGCATTCCTATATCGGAAAGAAATGTTTAGAAATGGTTAAACAGTTCAAAGAAGGCAGAAAACGCGTTGAAGACGAAGAGCCCTCTGGTCGACCATCAACCTCAACCGACGAAGCTCACGTCCAAACTATTAAAGATTTGGTGCTTGCAAACAATTGAGACCTGGTTGCTGATGTTGGAATTTCAAAAGGATCGATCAATTCCGTTTTGGACCTCAAACGCGTCAAATCTCGATTGGTATCGAAAAAATACTGAATGCGCCAGCTCACTGCATTGATTCTTCGTGATTATTTCTCCAAAAATGAAACCCATATCGTTCCACAAACACCGTATTCACACCGTTCGACTTCTGGCTATTCCAAAAGCGAAAAGATTACTCCGGGGACATTGTTTTGAGTCGATTGTAGAGATTCAACGTGATTCGCCGTGCGCTTTGAAGGCCATCCCTGCCGATGACTTTTTAGCATGCATCGAAGATTTGAAAAAGTTGGCATAAGTGCATTTGTCCGGAAGGGATTACTTTCAACGATGAAATAAATTTGGAAGAATAAATGAACAGATTTTTAAAAAAAATATATAATTGGTCTTAGTTTTTGGGCACAATAGTATGTTAACAGAGGCATAAAAGTTTTTTGTATATTGAAATCGTTCTAGTTTTTGTTTTTAAAAATAATGTTTTTACGCAAAATAGAAATTCATGCACTGGATATTGGTATTCTGAGTTTTATTTTGAAAAAAAAAAAAAAAACATAATATAATTTAGAAAAAAATTAATTCACGAGCAAAATTCATTAACAATAAAATTCATATTTGCATTGTGATTTTATTTAATATAACTTGAAAAATCCAAATAAATTTTAGTGGGATGCTCTTTAAATAGTCGTTAATAAGATTCAAGCCTAATGAGCTACTCAATAATTTAATCATATTAATGAATATAATCATATTAAATTAATCATATTAATGTTTAATCAA
Source organism: Caerostris extrusa (assembly GCA_021605095.1). Classification (NCBI taxonomy): domain Eukaryota; kingdom Metazoa; phylum Arthropoda; class Arachnida; order Araneae; family Araneidae; genus Caerostris; species Caerostris extrusa. The sequence goes on along the minus strand of BPLR01013431.1, from coordinate 11,526 downwards.
TTAAATAATATTTTCATAATGAATATTAATTATATTAGAATTAACCATATTAATGTTTAATCAATTAAATAATATTTTCATATTAATGAATATTAATTATATTAGGAATTAATCATATTAATGTTTAATCAATTAAATAATATTTTCATATTAATGAATATTAATTATATTAGAATTAATCATATTAATGTTTAATCATATTAAAATTAATCATATTAATGTTTTAATCAATTAAATAATATTTTCATATTAATGAATATTAATCATATTAAAATTAATCATATTAATCAATATTAATGTTTAATCAATTAAATAATATTTTTAATCATACATAATGAATTTAATCATATTAAAATTAATCATATTAATGTTTAATCAATTAAATAATATTTTCATATTAAGGAATATTAATCAAATATTTTTCAAAATTAATCATATTAAAAATTAATTTCTTTAATCAATTAAATAATATTTTCATACTAAGGAATATTAATCATATTAAAATCAATTAATCATACATAATGTTTAATCAATTAATCATAATATTTTAGTTTTCATATTAAGGAATATTAATCATATTGAAATTAATCATATTAATGTTTAATCAATTAAATAATATTTTTCATATTGATGAATATTAATCATATTAAAATTAATCATATTAATCATATTAAAAATTAATCATATTAATGTTTAATCAATTAAATAATATTTTCATATTAATTTTCATATTAGAATATTAATCAAAAATCATATTAATGTTTAATCAATTAAATTAATCATATTAATGTTTAATCAATTAAAATCAATTAATATTTTCAATCACTAAATTTAATATTTTATTTTTCAATATTAATCATATTAATGTTTAATGTTTAATCAATTAAATAATATTTTCATATTAAGGAATATTAATCATAAAATTAATGTTTAATCAATTAAATTATATTTTCATATTAAGGAATATTAATCATATTAAAATTAATCATATTAATGTTTAATCAATTAAATAATATTTTCATATTAAGGATTATTAATTATATTAGAATTAATCATATTAATGTTTAATCAATTAAATAATATTTTAATTTCTAATTTTGATGAAAATGCAATCGTTGCACTTTGATTGAATTTTGTAATAAATTTCATGAGAATATGTCGTAATTTAAACAGGCGCACAGGACAACATTTAAAAGCCATTTTTTTATAGATGGAGAAAAGGAAAAAATATATAACATTCCATGCCTCAGTTTTCCATATAAAAAGCTGGAATTTGAAAAACAAACCCAATCTGTACCAGATTAATTTTTATAGTGAACTAGCAGACCCGGCCACGCGTTGCAGTGGCTTTCTTGTATTTCGTTAAATTATTAGATACTATAATTGGTATTGTTAAGGAAGTGATTGGTAAAAAATAATAATGAAAAGTTCAAATTAAGCTTCAACGAATAGAAAATGTTTAATTTTATTAATTTAATGAATGAGGTAGATAATGTTGATTTTTAACACTGTTTTATAATTATTTTACCAAATTTAATTTTTAATAATCATTACTTTCATTTATCTAAGAACTAAGCGATGAACACTATTTCTTGTTAATCTGTCTTTCGTCAAAATAAATAAATTCGTTAAATGATTTAATAAGTTGGTTATGCTTTTCTAAAAGATTTTCCAACAATTCTACAATAGCTCTTTGTACTTTTTTGCTTGTTCGATACAATTATACTGACATCGAGTTGTCACACGTTCTTCAGAACTGCCCATAAAATAAATGTGAAGAAATTTTGGCTCGACGAAATATGAAAATCGTCGATTTTGCATTTAAATAAAAAAAAAGATCTGTATTAAAAACTATCCTATCTCTCAAGTTGGAACAAAACACACATTTAAGGGAAAAAAAAAAAAAGTTAATCGGATTGTTAGTTTCAGAGTTCATCCCGAACAAACATCGTGACACGGGAATTATATATAATAGATAAACCAGAATATTATTATGCAATAAAAAATAATTCAGAATGCTGAAAGACTTTCAGTTTACAGAATAATTGTAAAATTTGAAACAAACAAATTGCATTAAATCCAAAAGACTAGTAACAAGAGAATAATTTCAAACGCAAAAATATTTCAAGAATTTTCATGTAATAGTCAGGTAGTAGTAATAAATTAAATAATAGTAGAAACTGGTATTGTACGTAACGCTTTCTATTTCTATTAAAACAACTTTAAACACTATGCTGATTGAAACAAAACGCAAAAAGTTATTGAAGTCTAACTTTTTATCAAGATGATGATTGGAAAAAGAGAAAAGTTTAAAAAGATAAAAAAAAAAGTAATGCTTTCAAATTATTGTCTAAAATATAATTTCAATTCCTTACAATTTTTAAGTAAGGAATTGTTCTCCTTACCTTTATGGAAACAATTTTTTTTTTTGTATTTATTATTTTTATTTATGGATTTTCTACTAGTATCAATAAAAAGATCCATTGGAAATGGATGAAATTAACGATTCAACACTGTCATTCTATTTACGATAAAATTGTAAGAAATAATAAATGCTTTTAGGAAATTAATGAAAAAGATTTAACGTTACATGAAAAACAGGGCTAAAGAAAAATCTATGAACACTCTCCTAAAACATTTTACCCATCACTTATTTTTCATGATTAATAGTTTTGTTTCCTTCATTATCAAAAAGGAAACAATAGCAATTATTTAAAGAAAAATATGATATGCAGTATGTTGGGATTGCAATATCGGACCAAAAGTTCAATATCGGTATTCGGTATTTTTTTATCTTAATACCGGGATACCGGTAGTAGAAATGTCATTGGTGCTGTCATTTTACTTGTAATTTCGTCCAAATTATCTTTTTTTTTCAAAATTATCTAAAATCCCTGATGGCTTTGGGCTAGAACTGAGCTTAAGTTTGTATATTCATCGCAATTAGAATCTTTCCTCTTTAACAAATTTGTATCATGTTTCGTTTTTGAATGTGTATGAGTCCGCTTGCACTTCCTCCGTTCACTTTAATAACACTTGAACATTTTTTTACATTGTGCCACCCTATTCTTTTCATCCTATAAATAATGAAACCAAACCGAAGTATTATCAAACTGATTTTTTATGTTCTTTAAAAATTATTCTTATTCGTTATTATGAGGTATTATTTATGAGTATATATATATAATAAATCTGAAAAATATTTTGAATTCTAAAGTATGATATACAAATAAATGCGAATAACAAACTCAAAATTCAAAAATATCGAAATATTACACACTTTCTTCACAACTACAACCTTGTGTTCACAGATAAGAATAAGAATTTAAGAATTTGTAATAGAATAAGTATTCTTTTTACAGATAATTCTAAATTTCTAGTAAATATACCGAAAAAACCGGTATTTAAGCAAGTGAATACCGGTATTACAAAATTGTACAAATGGCTCAAAATACCGGTATTCGGTATACCAGTATTGCAATTCTAGCAGTACATTAATTAATCGATGTATAAATTAAACACATGTCGTGCTTCTTCAAATTAACATATAGACATTCTTACATGAAACACTTCTACACAATATTTTTCAAACATACTAAATAATTATTTACCTGTCTGATCCTCAAAAAGTTTAGACAAAATGATATTCCATGCAGAATTATTTTGATTATTCTTATCAAAACGTTTTTATGCAAATATTCTTATTTTTGCAAGTTAATTTTCTTCGAAATTCCAAAAATATTCAAGATAAATATACGATACTTAGAATTTTCAAATAATGAAACTATTTTGAAGCAATCGCATGGGTTAGAATTTCAGAAATACAAACGATAAATTTAAAAAAAATATTTTGCAAATTTTTAAATTACGAATCGTAATAATTCAGTATCGTATCGAATAAAATAAGAAAAATTGCTGGCCGCAAATTAATATACCAGCTAATTATTATTTCCAAAAATAAATGTAACTTTAAAAAATGATTACTTAAAAGAGTTACAAATTAAATGAATTATTTTTATTTATAATAATTTCCGAATAAACTGTTTAAATGTTTGCCAGATTTGTTTTAACTCTTAAGAATTTAACTTTTCAGACAATTTCAACCTCAAGAATTAATCTGTATAAATCAAACGATTCAGTTGATAAATAAAAGATTTAAGTTATTTTTTTTTTTTTTTATTCTTATCAAACGATTTCATTCACTATTTAAATTTTTATCACTATTTACGTCATGCAGACGATTTTGAAATGATACTTTTTACAGAAGCTTCAAACATTCAAATACTATCAAAGATAATCGAAAAAAAAAATAATTGTTTGAATTTTAAAAATTCAAAGATTTATTATTATATTTTAAATTTTGTATTATATAAAAACTTTGTACATTAGTTTTCATAACTAAACGATAAATATTGTTTTTACTTCTTTCTTTTGATGAAATGTTTATTTTAGTATCAAAATTATATTTTCATTTTGAAATATGTACGAGTTATTACTTTTACAGATTATTTAATTCACGAGTGGCAACACCTCTATGACAAATTGATGGAATTCTAAAAATAATTAGTTTTTGAAATGGAGATTCTGAACTGGTGTTTATTTACGTTTCAGATTAAAAATAAACTTTGAACTAGGATGTTAAGTGCAGTGTATTCTGTGATAAAAGGAAGAAAATAACTTGGTTTTTTTACTAATGATAAAAACTGTTTATTAAAAACTTATTTATTATTCGCAATCAAACTTTGAGACATCTGTTTCATTTTTTTTTTATTTAAATCTTGAGTAAGTTGCAACATTTTTATATTAAGGTTTATTAAAAATGATATTTAATCTAAAAATATGATGTTTATATATAGTTATTTACAGATGTATAAAATTTCATTTCATTTCAAAAAATGATTTTCTTTCCGTGAAGTTCTAAAAAAACTGTTAAGCGTTTATGATAATTAAGAATAAATATGACGTCATATCTATTTCTTCCTAAAACAGTCTACTGAAATAAAAAATTCTGAATGAGGAAAGAATTTTAAAATTCTTCAGAATTTGGCAAGAAAAAAATATAAAACCAACTCAAGAGTTCGGCTATGTAAATTAATTCGAAGTATGCATTGTGTTTTCCACGAAATTGTAGTTTCACAAAAAACCGGAACAAAAAGAAGAAAATTAACAACATAAGAAAATTTTATTCTTCTATTTTTAAAATTATGTGTCGATTTTATTTAATTTTCAGAATGTGCTATGTCCTTGTTTTATTGGAAAAAAATTCTTATTTTTATTCTACTAGCATTCTTATTTTTATTTTGTTCTAAAGATTTACTCTTAAATAATTTTTAATTATAAATTGATGCTCCTTTTTCTGCAACTGGCGTACCGTGTACGGTGTACCAACAGGGGAAATACCCCTTAAACATCCTCTTCTTAATTCATATATATGCTTAGAGTTCTAATTGGCTGCTTAATTAATGTTAGTAAATAAATAAACGATAAAGTTTCTAAAAATTCAAATTAAAGTGGCACTCAAAAAAAAAAGATTAAAAAATACTATTGATAAAAAAAGTAAGATACAAAATAAAAAGAAGTTAAAAAGTTAAGTTTAAATTCGGTACAATAGGACCGTTGTCGATGCGCACAAAGTAGTACTATTGAAACCGTAAACAAAAACTTGATTACGATACAGTGAAAGGATTTATGCTGAACGGGGGGAGCCAATGGATGATCTGAAAGTAAAAATGTAAATATTTTTTTTCCTGTAAAAATTGCAAGCGAGTGCAATAGTGAATTTACAACAGTTTGATTGAAAAAGAGAGCAAGAAGGCTATGATTAATTGGCACATGAAAATGAGTGTACTTTAAAATGTATTTACATATATGGTGGCATCAAAAACAAAATGGCAGATATCATAAACATTGATTGGAATTGTAGAGTTTAACAGTATTGTACTGCAACATAATTTACAGCTGCATTTTCAATAATTACCGTTTAAATAGTCTTTACACTTATTAACAATCTTTTTTATTTCCCTCAATCTTTGTATGTATAACTGACACTTTGGACTCGATTTTTTGAGACTGATGGCGCCATCTACCGGCGAGTCAGTCAACTGATCAAACCCTACCTGTTTTGTTTTAATCTTAATTCCTTTGCTATTTATTTTACTTTTTTATCTTAAAATTCTCATTTTAACTTTAACCTTTTTTATTTTGGGCATCGTCAACGGACTCCTAATTGTACCAATAGCTTCAGCTTTTTCGATCTTCTGCTTTAATTGTTCTCAAGCAGGAGATGTTTTCCTAAATTTTAAATTCATTTATTTATTTATTTTTAATTATTTCTACTCATTAAATGAAACTAAAAAATGAAAATAAATTAATAGTTTAAAAACTAAAAAAAACACGCTTTTAGGAGTGAATAAGTCTAAAAAGTTTTTAGTCTAAAAAATAAAAAAATAATTGTTAACATAAGAATAAAATGGCCGACGAGAAAAAGGAATTCTGTAAAAGCGTGGGGTGCTCGATATCAATCGTTATAATTTTCACTAGTTTCATTCCGAAATGCAGAGTTGGTTTAAAAATGTCATACAAAGCACCCCGCTTTTAGAACGGTGGCATTCATTTTCTCGTCAATCATTTTATTCTTATGTCAACAATTGTTTTACTTTTTTAGATTGATTAACTCTAAAAGCTTGTTTTTTTTTTTTTTTTTTAGTTTTTTTAACTATTAATTTCATGGAACAGATTTGGTTTGGTTAATCGCTCGACGATCGTTTTATGCGCACTTTGGGCTCATTAGAGCGGGACCTACGGTTTAAAGTGGATTCCAAACCACTCACAAACATTCATGGCACCGATTGGATTCGAATCTGAAGCCTGTGGTATTAAAGCCAGAGCGCTTCAGCCAATTGGCCACCAGGCCGCTATGGGACAGAAGAAGTACTGATTTTCATTTTAAAGACATCTAGCTAATTACTGACCATTCAAGACAGCAGTCAATTTCTAGGAATTGGGGCCTGATGGCTAGTGCTCTGGGCTCAGTACCACAGGCTACGTGTTCAAGTCCCGGCGTTTTCATGGATGTTTGTAGTGTTTCGAATCCACTTTAAGCCGTAAGTCCCGGTCTCATAGGACTGTAGAAAGTCACAGAGTCCAGTCATTCTCACCCACATCATTCTCAAACTGTATAGGGGGCAACTGAGCTCTAGACACAATGATGTGATGTGATGTGGTGGTAGTAGTGTGTTCCAGGATTAGTAGAAATTACAAGTTGGATTTCCATTTAAAAGTGAAGACTCGAGTAAGTAGGAAAAAAAAAAAAAAAGTTTTTGCCGATGTGTTTTACACCCTAGACTAAATTTCTCAGCCAGCACAAAATAAATTCAAATTCATCACTGCTCGAAAAGACATTCTGTGTGTGTGTTCTGTAAAAGTTTGACCAGACGTAATTGTGGGTACAACTAAAACTTCGTAAACTACGCTGAAGAGAAAAAAATTCCAGCACCAAGAAAGACTTGTGTTAGATAAACGAAATTTGGTAGGCGTGTTTATACATCTGAAAGATGACATCGATTCAATTTCCGCATAAGTGTAGAAACTAGTGGCGCCACTGGAACATGCAAATCATGTTTGCTTAAATGCGTGCTGTAAAGTTCGTGAGCGTTATTGAGCTTTGAGATTTGACGTACTGAGTTGATGTTAGCCAAGAATGCCTTTAAGAAAAACGAAGAAGTCATTACCAACAGCTCACACGATTTTGAACGAGGCATATATTAGGGCTACGAGAAGGAGGATTTTCTTTCCGCGATATTGCAGAAAGACTTGGCCGGAATGTGTTCACTGTGCGTGATTGTTGGGAGCAGTGGTCAAGAGATGGTACTGCCTACTACGACATCACCAGATCTGTCTCCGTATGGGATATCATTGGACGACTACTCCAGCATCCACAACAAACCTGCACTGACCGTTCCAGTATTGACAAAACAAGTACAACATGCATGGAGCTCCATATCACAAAATGACATTCGGCACCTGTATGACACAATGCATGCACGTTTGCAGGCTTGCATTCAAAATTCTGGAGATTACACCGGCTGTTAATGTTTAATAACAGCATTTTACATTTGAAATGCATTTTCTTGATCTTAAATTAGCATGTGATCTTTAAAATTTAATCAATTAAACATGTGAACTTTTTCCGTCAGTGTATATCAAATATTTAGAAAAACTATGTATGAATCAGTAAACGTTCCCTACCAATTAAATTATTACATAATATACATGAAAGTGCCGAGTGGTTCGCTTAAAATGTGGCATTTTACTACTGCTGCTTATAAAACTCACGTGAATTTAATTATTTATTTCAGAGATGCATAGGTATACAATATTGCATTTAAATGCAAGGATTTAATCTACCTTCCTTTCTGATCTATACATTTATTTCTAAATTTTTGCTGTGTAGTAAAAAAAAAAATAAACAGAGCAGACTACACTCATTTAGAATGAGTTTGGATATGTATTTTCATATTTTTCTGAAGTCCTTGGCGATTTTTGGCAACAGTCTTTACCGACGGCCATCGCCCAATCTGTGCTGTTGGCGTTAAAAAAGCCTACTATCCTACAACGATTTTCGAAAAAAAGGGTTCCTGTTTTTAGCTGTTAATAAACGCAGATTTTATTTGTCTAAATAGTTAGCATTTATAGTCTGTCAATTAATTTTCTTGCAAACTATTTTCAAAAGGATTAAAAATTGAAATATTTATTTGTATATGAACTTTTGTACATGAATGTTTTATTTCATGCAAAAATATCAGAGATATAAACAAAAACATTTCTTGTATCTACATAGCTTTGCAAGCATATATAGTTAAAATATTTGAGTACAATCGGTATTTCGGTAGTTTTCGGAATCGCTTCGTAACAAAGGCAAATCTAGAATATTTTGCATAGTTCTGCGGAAATAATATGCGGAATACAAATAACATATATATACCCTGAATTCCCGCATATTTTTAAAAGGCGATATGCAGTTAAAAGTATGCTACTTTGAAAGCATTTAGTCATAAATCTTTATTTTTAAGACAGTATGCAGAAAGCATACTTATATAGTCAGAAATCTTGCATATTTTTTGAAGGCGATTTGTCGCGATAAGCATAGCCTGAATTACAATACATATTTTGAAGAAAGTATGCTGCATAAAACATACAGCAGCCTGAAGTCCTGCATATTTTTCTAAAATATGCAGGACTAAATATAATATAAATAAAAAAAAAAAAACATGTTTCAAATGTTTTTTCTAATGCAACTGGCAAACACTTAGACAGCTTGGTCTTGGATGCCTTAAGGCAAGCACTGCACAGACGTTACTCACTTTGTATTACCCAGGGGGAGCGTGTAACTTAAAGATACGGACGTGGAGTAACAATGTCCCCTAACGCTCTACGATCCTATTAGGACCGGGACATACTGTTTAAAGTGGGATTACGAACCACTACAGACATCCATGGCACTTCCCGGACTCAAACCCGAAACATGTGACACCGAGCGCCAGCCCACTCGGCCATTCAGGCCCATTCGAGAAACAAAAAAAAAAAAAAAAATGAGAATTTGAACCTTCCGTCTTCATAATGAAGTAAACATTTGCAGGGAAAATGGACGTAGTTTTAGATCTTTATAAGAATAGACTTCTGGAACGGATAACTAAAAAAAAAAAAAAAAAAAAAATTGTATTTTATTATTTTTTCGCTGCCAATTGTCCTTGATCTATGTTGTCGTCGTCGTCGTGCGTCCCTCGTGGAGGATGGGTGCAGCATCCTGATGGAGCACCCGTGGGTAGAAGTCTGACTTATTCTCCGAGACGCTCTTACAGTCATAGGAGACTGGGACCTACGGCTTAAAGGATTCCGAACCACTACAAACATCCATGGTACCGCCGGGACTCGAACCCGAAACCTGTGGGCCGGCGGCAGAGCGCTAGCCACTCGGCCATTCAGGCCCGTCCCCGATCTATAATTACCGCATAAAAAAAAATTGCCTACAAGTTTTTAAAATTCCTTTTAAGAATCAGAAAGGGGCAAAAAGTTCACTCACCTTTGTCACAATGCGGAAGGAACCTCTGAAATTTGCGACTTAACGCTTTCACAACGCTTGGACGCTGCATCCAACGCCTCAAAGTATTTCCAGTTGGTCATCTGTTTGTTGAACTCCTCGGCGTGGACCTGCATCCTCTCCGAGTACGTCACGAAGTCCGACACACTCTGGAGCAACTTGTCCGACAGGATGGGTCCCGGCGACAATTCCTTTTGCGGTGCACCCTTGTCATCTGCCATTCTCTTGTTCGGTTGACGATTTCTTTTTTTTTTTCTTCTACAGAACACGAGCTTTTCCACCAAAAAAACCGATTTTCTTTTTTGCTTGATTCTAAACAAGTAATATAAAAAAATTTGTTTTGAAGTAAATTCCTACTTTTTTTTTCTACTATAGTCAGAAAGTTATTTATAAATAATTTTCATTCATTTTTTTAAGTTTATCTGGCGCCATCTATTTTTAGATACATGCAAACTTAAATCAAAAGAAACTAAAATTAATGAATTAAATTTCGTTTCGTTCATTTTTTTTAAGTTTACCTGGCGCCCTCTATTGATGGGGATCCATTTAACTTAAATCTAAAAACTAGAATGAATTAAATTTCTAATTAATAAATTAATATTTGAAAAACTGTATCAACATCCAGTGTTTCACCACTACATCGTTCAAAAAAAAATGTATTCGAACTTGAGTGGATAAATAAAAGTATTTGCCAAAGATTGAAAATTTGAACAAGATAGTATATAGGAGAGTGTGAGCTAATAGGAGAAATTGAAAAACATTTATTTTTACAATGTGAAGATTTATTTAATTTGTTATCGTAAAAACAATACATTTTTAATTAACTACATTTTTTATTCATGTCAACTACTATTCCATCTTATATTATTTTTTCTTTCTGTGAAATAATCGATAAGTTTTTAAGTCTTATCTGGCGCCCTATTGGTAGGCATACATGCAACAACTTAAATCGAAAACTAAAATTAATTTATTAAATTTAAGGAATGAATTAATATTTGAAAAAAAAAACTGTATTGACATCCAGTGTCATCCACTACAAGTTCAAAAAAAATGTATTCGAACTCAGTGGATGAACAAAAAGTACTTTATGAACGATTGAAAATTTGAACAAGTTATATAGAGGGAGAGTGAGCTAATAGAAGGAATTGAAAAATTAATAATAATGAATATTAAAATCGGTATTAAAAAACACGAAATATATCTGTGCCATTCATAGAGTAGAAATATAACAGAGCACGCATTTGGGGTTTGCCTAATAAGCACTAAAACTCAAGTAACATTCAGGGTTTTGTGTCGTGTCAATGAGGAATGTCTTTAGTAATTATTTTTATGGTAAAATTCTATATTATTATTGTGTTGGTATATTCTATGTGTGTCCCTTGGAAGGCTGTGTGTGGTCTCCGCACCTGACCGGATGGGTCACAGCT
>BPLR01013430.1:0-36959 GCA_021605095.1 Caerostris extrusa | reverse complement strand
TTTGTAATTATTTTTCCATTAGATCATCGTCAAAACGAAATCTTTGCGAATTCTTTTATGCGACTGTGACTGTGGGTCGTCTTATACTCTCTTGACCTCTCTCAGTGTTAAGTCGTTGGTTTCTGGTAAATGCATTACCCGTTTTAACTTTTGGATCGTTGTTTATTTGGTGTCCATCATCCCAAGCCATTCTTGAAGGGTGATCTCTATTGTTGAAATCAATCTGATGGTCTTTAAATGTTGACATTTTTCTGTTCTTTACTTCGGATCCAACATATACCCTTGACTATTTTGGGCAGCCTTTTGTCGGTTGTGGTTCTGAGAGGGTTGAAATTCGATACTAGATTTAGGCTCTATAAAATGCTTATTCCTAGAATTTGATAGTTGCTTAATTGAAGAAGTTTGACTTGTTTTTGAAATTTTGGGCTGGAAACCATAAACAAGAGGAGGGTGAGAAAAGTTGGATCTTGGATTCTGTCTCAGAGGATTGCGATTGATTAAATGCGATTTAAGTTCAGCAAATGCCTTGTTTCTGGATTTAGTATCAACGGGATCCGAATTCATTGCTGGTCGTTTAACATTATTCTGCTGAGGTGGACGATTCATTAGAAGACGAGGACCTGCAGAGTTGGGGTAATGTTCTTGTTGGAAATCATATTCTAAATCTCCATTCAGAATTATTGGATGAAGTTCCGAAAGAGCCATTGTTATATCACTCATCCCATTATCTTGGAATATGCTAGATAAGTACGCAGGATTTACATGAAAAATCTGAAACACACATTAATTCAATTCGATTCTTTTTTAATAATGAATACAATGTACGTAAATATAGAACAGATTCATAGTAAAAGTATTTTAATTTCTATATGTTAAGAGTTGTATTTTCATTAGATCATTTATTGAAATGTAGGAACATTTTTATGGAATATGAACAGATAAAAAATATACTATAAATTAAATAAAATAATACTCTAAGAAGGTGATTTATCGCAAGTTTTAAAAGTAATTCTATAGGAAAAATTAAATGCCATAGAATTCTAATTTAATTTAAAACAATATAAACAAACACAATTTGTTAATATAACCTTGCTGGGAATTGAAATTTGAAAGTTAAAAACAAATATTTTGGAGTCTCTTAATGATACAAACATTACAAGATTATATAAGTGTAGGATTTGTTTGTGTGGTAATCAGCAGGCGGCGACAGAGACATTTGACAGAGCCTGTTTACTATGTGGGGAAGTATTCAACTTTGAACTCTGACCCCACGAGAGAGGGGACAGAACCCCGTAGATGAAGAAGGAAAAGAACGGATGGGAGGCTGCGTCAAGCAGCGAGAGAAGGGACGGTGCTGTCCCTTAATTAATTGTTAATGTAAATATCGCTTTAATATAACCGTGCTTAATTAAATGTTGTTGTTGAGAGATAAACAACGTTTCGTTGATGTGTTTTGAAATACACCCCTATACACCCACTTCAAAAGTTCAGCGTTTGTTAGACTGGTAGAGAAGTCTAACAAAACTGTAGGTTCGACCGGGATGAATCTATTGAAACCGGTGTAAACTCTACATAAGTATTTATTTCTATAGGTTCTATGGATGCTATATACACTCAAGAGCCAAAACATTATGACCATCTGTCAATAACGAGTTGGCCCACCTTTGGCGCGCAACACAGCTTCAACCCGCCTTGGCATGGATTAATACCACCACTTAATACCAGTTAAATACCACTTCCACCTGATCACGTGCCTTCCACATCATCCAGGCGAGAGTTCTTTGCAAAATGTAGGGGTGGTCATAATGTTTTGGCTCTTGAGTGTATATAATAATACTTTTCAAACACTGAATACTTAATGGAAGCAACGTAAAAAATTTCAGAATTAAAAGATATTTATTAACTAGGCATTTCTTTTTAAAAATTGTTTATGGTATTTTTATGGGAAAAAAATAATGAAATCTGAACATTTATTATTTGAATTATTTTTAAATAAATTGAAACAGTAAGAACACCATATATTTAGTAATATTGCCATTCAATAATTTATTTAAAACTAACTTTTATTTTGTACTAATAATTCTGTGTAAAAATTCGGCTATTAAATTTAGAAAAAAACTCTTTAATATAAATCAGGGATCCTCACTTGAAATACATAAAAGTTGCCTAAGGTGCCATACCTCTATTATGCATAGTTTTCGAAGCGCAAAAGAAAAAGTATGACTTCACATCCAGTGAAAGTGAAGTGAGCCTTAATAGAAAAGGAACAACGATATGATCCCCATTCATACTTAACCCTCTTTGCGTGCATCTTATAGTGGCTAACTGTATATGATACAACAGCCTTGTGTCCACAAAAGTGAACACAACAAGTGGATGTGCAATTGAATCTTGTTCTGTAGAAACTAGAGTTTGATATTCCAACTCGTTCAGATACCAGGAAAAAGTCCAAAAAGATGTGAGATCTTTCATCAATCTTTGGCGTGATTGCCCATAGTTGTAAGCAATGATAGCTATTCCTTTGCATAATAGATACACATCTATCGTTCATCTCTATGTGAATTGTTCACTCTTCACAAACCTGAGTGTACAATTTTTATTATTTTACAATTTTCAAAAAGTGTTTTTATTTTATTTAAATTTTCCAACTTTTCCACTTTCCTACAGGCTCATTTGATTCCAATAAAACTTATTTTTCCGTGCACAGCATGTGACTTCATACTTTCTCTTTCGCGCTGTTCTCGAAAACTATGCATTGCAGAGCATCGCCAAGCAATTTTTATGTACTTCGAACTTAGTAGGCTTTTTTAGTGAGGAAATAGTTCAGTTTCGTTCAGGATAGTTTGGCAATTATTAATTTAAAAGTGTCTATTTTTGATTATTCGTTTTTAAAAAACAAATAAGCATAGCAACCGTGCTACATCCTACGCACTGCAAAAGCATCCCATGTAGCATTCGGGAGGTAATCAGTTATATAGTAGTAATCGGGAGGTAATCGGTAGTATATAATAATTCGGGTTAATAGGCCTCGAGACTCTCACCCGAGAGGGAGTACAGCGTAATCGGCGCTGCCACTGAGAAACATTTAGTGCAGCACTATCACGCGCTTCTGTGAAAAACGTTTAGTTTGTAATCTCTCATCTCGAGAGGAAATATGTTTAGCCTAATCCTGTGTATTAGTTGGCCTACAGACTCTCACCGGGAGGTAGTATATTCCTCGCCCATTTGAGAATCTTTATTTTCGGATTAGAAGTGGAATCCTTCCACGAATCTAGAATTATCTGTCTTTATATGCGTGAAATATTGTATGTAGTTAATTGTATTTATGGATGTGTAAATAAAACTGTGAGTTCTCAAGCCTGTGTCTCAAGTCTCAACCCAATCACACCCAGTTACAATCCAGCTGTACATTTCACAACGTTTTATAGCACAAATATTAGACAAAAAGAAAAGATATTCTTAAAGCGGAAGTACAATTTTCACAGATATAATTTAATCATAAGAAAATAACGGAATTTAATTAAATAATATTTTTTAAAAATTATTTTCATCATTTGGATATAATGCTAGCATAGAAAGTATTTTTAGTATTTTGGAATTATTCTGCATCAGTAGCAAAATTGCTATCATCTTTAATCCGTGAGAAATCCTTAATATCGTAATTATTTTCGATATCTATAGAAGCTTAAGCTATCTGTAGAGGTTGGCAAGTATGTGAAAAGGTAATCAGAAATTATACTCACTGGAAACCTTTGACAAGAAACTCCTGTTAGAAATAAAATACCTGAAAAGGAAAATTTCATTCTTATTTTATCCAGTAAGAAAACAGTTAAAACCAAATAAATTAGAAAAACTGTAAAGAAAAATATTTAATAAAAATTATAAAATTTATTATTCAAACAATGAATGAAAAATTAACTACTATGTAATAACCACATAATTTCATGATTAAACAAGGTATGAAAATTAAAAAAAAATTTTTTTTGTTATACAAAATCAATATGGCATTTGCTATAATTTTTGCAAATTTCTAAATAATTGTATTAGTTAAATAAATTAAAGTTGTTAATTAAATTCGTTTGTTACTAAAAGTGCTTTTTGTTCCTTAAAAATATAGTAATTAAACACAATGTTATATATAATGCCAAACACTCCAGTTTGGTGAAACAGTTACTGATTATAGATATGGCAACCTTTTTAACGCGGTTTCTTATGCTATACTTTCAGTCTAACGCTAAACCTGTTCCGTATCTGATCTAGTGATGAATGACTTAGATCCAAGTGTCCTACATTCGAAAACAACAGCTTATTATAGTACGATTCATTGGGAAAATTATATCTATAACATGGCATTCCTACAATTACCCCTATTTTACTCAAACAAACAATAAATATTGAGTATTAAGAAGAAACCTAGAAAAAAAGTTGCTGCCTTTTTTATTTTTTTCTTTGTACATCCTGCTTGCGTCTGAGGTCATTTGCTGTATGGGTAAGGGATGTAATTGTTTTGGTTATATTACTGCTTCCGATTTTGTCAATTTGGTGGTTGTGCTTCAGTTTGATTTGTGGCTTTCTTTAATTTGAATCAAGGAAACATATCTTATTCATACGCATACTTTCGGAGGTTTTTAAAAATATATTTTTTAGCTTTAAAGTAATATCACTTTTGATTTATAACTTTAGAATCCAGCCTTTTTTTTAATTACATTTTTGTATCTTGCAAGTAAGGATTCACCATGCCTTCCCGAAGCAAACTACATAGCCAACGATGAAGAATTCAAGGTTAATAAATCTGTCCTTTGGACGGGTTGACGCTTACATTAGACTTTGTTTTTGCTTGTTTTTCTGTCTCCCCCCTCGCTCGACTTTGGAGAGAGGGAGAAGAATGGAAGTAGAGAGTGGAGTAAAGGAGTTCCAGGCAGTACGGGTACAAGACCCTTAAGCAAGCTGGCTTTTTTAAGATGATTTTGCAAATATTTGTCATATAATTGTGTTTTGTGTGTTATATGTTGCAATTATGCAGTGCTGTCTTTGCAATTTTAATAAATATGAAACCTAACATTGTGTTATTATTTTAAGAAATAATTTAGTTTCTATCCATGAGCAACACTTAATCAAGATCATACGCATATTCGGTCCTAACTTGTACTTTGCATAACATTCATTCGCGTTATGCGAAATGTTTGAGGAACAAAACTATCAGTTTTGGGGAGGTTACCTGTGGTTTGAAAATTTTTTAGAACCATACCAATCAGCCGAAATAACTAAATCCCTTAAATGCTATGGTGATGGATTTGTCTGTAAAACTAATCAAATGGAAGAGATGCGTTTATG
This sequence comes from Caerostris extrusa, assembly GCA_021605095.1. Taxonomy (NCBI): domain Eukaryota; kingdom Metazoa; phylum Arthropoda; class Arachnida; order Araneae; family Araneidae; genus Caerostris; species Caerostris extrusa. Next base: position 31,625 of record BPLR01013430.1, on the reverse strand, counting down.
TAAAAGGCGAAACAACGAATATTTCATCAAATCCCTATCAATGAAGTATGTAAAAAAAGGGGTAGGGGTGGAGGGCTATTTTCTGTTTCAATCACGGCACGAAAATATAAAATATTTAACCTACAATATTTATAATTCATGCATCATCTCTTCAGGGTTTCTCTTAGGCCTTATCAGAAGGGTTTGTTTCATTACCTTCAATGTGAAACAAACCGCAGCTCGCATTCAAATAATGAGATTATCGCTGCATGTAAGTCAAATTTATACTCGTTTCTGAATTGCATGAAGCCTTCTGTCACCCATTTTGTGGGAACCAGTTCGAGAGCCTTCTAGACACTGGGCCACCTCTTTCGTGGGAACCAATGACATATAACTCATACACATCTCAAAAAATTATGTTTAATCAAATGCTTTATGTTGAAAGTTACAAAATAAACCCCTGTGATATGCGCTTTATTTTTTAAAAGAAGGGCACGCACTTATTGAACAGATTTTGTTAGTGTTTTGGTTAATCTGTGTACACAGCACTATTATTTCCTAAATAGAGTTTCAGCTGAATAAAACATTGTAGTTGAGGGTGTCAGTAAAAGGCATTGAGGATTTATCTTTGTTTCGTTTCTACAATATATACTTGGCAGTTGATTTTCAGTTATTTTGATGACTGGCGAATGGGATAACTACAAAGTTATATTGGGGAAAAGAACTAATTAGTTCTGCTGTGAAAAATCTACACAAACAAACAATATAAAAATGTTTATTTACTTTTTACCAAATGCCAAAGTCTTTAGAGAAAAGTAAAGTGAAGTAATCCCTCATCATAATAACTTATCGGTTTCTTGAATTCCAAAGGCCTTTTGAGCAACTGAAATAAAAACAAAAAATACTCCTTTCTATATTCTAAAAACAAGTAAAATATACTAAAGTAAAAGGAACAAAAAACAAACATTAACTATAATGATTCTATCTTTGAATAATATAATTTCAAATTCTTTTTAAAATTAAATTATTTTAAATCTAAAAAGTATAGAAGATTATCCTTTTTTTATGAATTTCTTAATGCTAAGAATCCCATACAATATATTCTTGAATACATATACAATATATTCTTGAATACATATACAATATATTTCAATCTCATAAAAATATATATTCCATTTTATATGCATTTCATACAATATATTCCACTTATATGAATTCCTTTATGTGTTACCATGACATATCGTTCAAATTTAAATTTATTGTTTAAATTAAGTTTTTTTATTTACTTTTTGTTAAATTATATTTTTTTTGTCTAAATATTGTATAATTTGTGTTAGTTTGCAAAAAATTAATAATTTTTATTTTTAAAATCGCTTATCGACATTTGTTGTTTGCCATTGGGGAAACAAAATTCTTCGGATAAGTCGGACTGTTCAGTTCAAATCTAGCTTTTTCCAAAATAAATAGAATACACCTAAATGATCATTCGGCCTGAGTTTCAGGGCAAAGAGAGCAAAGCCTAATTCAACAACTGCACTTGGTGAGAGATCAGTATCTAAAAATAAGTATGTCTCCCATCAATCCCTCTTGCACTCAAAATTGTAAAACTCAAAATTGTGGAATTTTAAGGCATCTTTAAAAGCGAGAGTTTACTACACGCCCTCTAAGCAAATAATGATCAAACCTTATGGTTCATTAAAACGCCAGATAACTTGCACCTGGCCCACTGTCATCACACTGAGAGGGTCCAATTTGCACAATGTAAATAGCTTGTGATGAAAGGAGGTCAATTTTAAGTGTCAAGATGCCCAATATAGATTCGAGAAAAAATTAAATGGTGGAAATTAGATCGCTCGATTGACAAATAATCGTATAAAGAAGGAATTATATATTCAATCATTCTTATTATATAAAGATGAGTTTGAAAAAGGGGATGAGAAGAAAAAAGTAGAAACAGAGGAAAGAAGAGATGACATCAGACCAAAGGACATCTAGACTTTATGCTCTACACTGAGCTCACGCGACCCCACCCAGAAATGAATACAGAGTGTGAATGTGATAACCCAACGAAAAGATAGAAAAAAATGTATCAATATATTTCTAGAAAATTGAAAATTGTATGTATGATTGTGAATTAGTGTTGTGTGATTGTGAATATATTGAATGATTTCTTAAGAAATTGTATATATATATACTCAAACTTCCCAGCCTATATTAGACCAATAACTCCTTCAAGAAGAGGGTCACTTTCAGATTCATGGAAAAACTTTTAATTTTTACTTACAAGCATTATATATATATATATATATATATATATATATATACATATAATGAATTCTGGGTTATTATACAAAGAAATGATAATTAAAAATTTAATTTGATCACAAGTGCACTACTAAATCACAAATACAGTTTTCACTCCAAGGTCGGAGATTTTTCAGAGTTGTCGAATCTATTTGCCTGGTTTGCGGCAGACCTTAATTGCCACACGGCGTGTCAAAGTGGGATCGGCTTCCCTCCGTTTCTCATTGGAGTAGACAGTTCTCAGCTCGAAGTCTGTCACCCTTCACGAGGGAACAACGCATGGTATAGTTCATATTAAATCTGTAGTTGTTTTAACCTGTGAAGGTCGCACAGACATTCACGAATTTCCCTGAGTCTCATTATACATAATACCGAATATCTACTATCATATTTGAGGGCCAGGTTATTCTAATTAGCACAAAATACAAATTGCATGTAATATAACTACCCACAATACTGCTTGTCTGCTGTGAGTGTCTGAGTGATGGGTTGTTATTATATTCTTTCCAAATAACATACATTCCTCTCTCCCCTGGGAATGAAATGCCAAAACTCTTCCAGTGAGAAAAAAAATTGCAACAATATGTACTTAAATTCCAATTGTCGGATAATGAATAACTTGTTTAATTGATAGATACTTAGGGGCTCTCTTATTGATAAATTCTATTATTTTAATTAGTATTTTTTTCTTTTATTGTGTTCCTTATTTCATATGTGTATAATTTCTCTAAAATCACAAGTTTCTGAGTTACAGCGAATCTGCCAGGTCAAAAAAAAAGCTAACGTAGTAGTGTTTTTCTGGGGTAAAGATTAATGAATTAATTTTATTACGGATAATGTAATGACAGTTTTCGCATACGATTAACTCATTTTTTTTAGATTGAAGATAATTGGTTCATTTAGGTTTCATTTTTTAAAGTAGAACAGCAACACATACAAAATACCTCCAAAATTTTATCTTGTGTGTGAGCATGCTGGAGAAATAAGTATACATATTTTCTTTTTTTATATAAATTGCGTAAAAATTGCAAGCATGTTGCCTGTTCAAGATCCCTAAAATTCTGATTCAGGGGGCGAATTTGCTCTCAAATGCTTCTCTGTTAGCTGATTTCTCTCCTTCGTCAAGAAAAATTTGGTAGAATTTTTTGTTACCTTGATTCAAATAGGGACAATTAGGAGGAAAGACTCATTTGCAAATGCTCATTAAAACAAAATTAAAGTCAAAAGGAATTGCTTGTAGAATTTTTTAAAGTTTCTTTGCAAGATTATAAAGTTGATTCTAGGCATATGACAATGACCTCCGGGCTTGCAGCTGCTGAGATAATTTACATTTTACTTCTCTAGGCATAGGGGCCTGATGGTTGAGTGGCTAGCGTTCTGGGTGCTCGGTACCAGATTTCGGGGTGTTTGTAGTGGTTCCATGTAGTGGTGTCATGGTAGATGCCATGGTGGGGCCATTTGTAGTGGTTCCATGGATGTTTATAGTGGTTCGGAATCCACTTTAAGCCGTAGATCCCTGTCTAATATGATCATTGAGCGTAGTGGGGGTAGTGTTACTCGCGTCCATAGCAAATTCTAAGCTGCATGCATCCCCTGGGTAGTGCTAAATGATGTCGGTGTGGTGCCCTTGCTTATGGCATAAAGATAACTCTCTGTATTGCCATCAGCATTAGAAAAAAAAAAAAACATTTATCTATTCAGTATAATTTTAATCAACTTTAGATGTCTTATAAGTACAATTTGAGCACAGAAATAGTTAGAGTTTTATAAAAAATTATAAAAATAATAGTTTTATCAAATAAAAATAGTCTTATTTATTTCCTGTGCTTATCAATTCGGCAACTCTTCAATTTTTTTGGTTTTTTAAAACCAAAACTGTAGTATGTTCTTTTATCTTTTCTACCATTGTTGAAAGTATTTGTTCAAATCCAAATGTTAAAAGAAATGAAAGATTTAATCATTTTCCCTTTATATTTTTTAAATAATAACAACAATTGGCAATTTTTTTTTTTTTATATTTGAGAAAATAACTAATAACTAAACGAAAGAATAAGTAAACGAACCTATTCATCTCAAGATTTTAGAATAGTGAGCTCTGGGTTGCAAAACTGAGGGCTCGGTTCGAAACCTGACAACAAGAAAATTGCAATCATAATAGCATGGGAAAAATCCATAGCTGCAGATAGTTGGTAGCTGCAGTAGCTCGGGAAATATTTACAATGTCATTCTAAATTCAGTTATACATATCGAATCCATTGCTTACATTTTCCTTGAGTTACATGAAATCAGAACGTGACTCACAGATTTCATGCCAGTTTCCTTGAGCATATTAAAATGCATTTACACAGTCACGATGAAGGAAGATTACAATCTCAACACATGTTAATATTTTTTTTGTGCTCAAACGAGGTCAAAATGTCTGTTGGGGTGACCGCCAAATCTCCATTCTTTTCATCGTACAGGGAAAGCAACTTTTTCAGGAGCGAAAATTTTTGTTTTTGAAACCAGACCGCAGTTACTTGCCTGAAAAAAATTGCTTCTGATCATTAAGGACACACGAAATTTTCATTTCTTCCTTTTTTGACCTTCGAAGCAAGTGAGTTCAGATATTACTAATTTTATTGCTGCTGTTCCAAAAGCCACGTACTTTTATATCTAATATCATTCATGATAAGAATGGAAGATAGATAATAGATTAAGTGTATGCACAAAGAGAATATCATGATATGTATGCACAAAAAAGAATAAAATGAATGTCAATGTATACCATAGGGAATACCATGGTTTCCACACTATATTGCAGAAGGAATATCTTGATTCTTGTATATTACAGAAGAAATACCATGATTTTCACTATTTATCAAATTGGAAGGGAGGGGGGTTCATTTCACTGGCAGGCAAGTTTGGAATGACCGCCCATAATGATGATTATTGGTCTTCACATATTCTTTCTTGTGCCTTATCCCCAATTGAAGTACTTTCTGTTAGACAAATTTATCTAGCTTATCCTCAACATCGACAACAGAGCTTTCTGTTAGATTTGCTGTCGTATTTAAACAGAGATTTCTCAATGTTGAAGCCCAGTACGATATACAAAATACCACTTCGGCCCATGATAACATTCATGACGAGAACACTCACGAGTGACATGCACTCACATTTATAGCAGGCAAGTTTGGAATGATCACCCAAAATGGTGATTCTGGAATTTCACTTACTACTTTTCTCACGCCCAATTGAACGACTTTCTGTTAGATAGATTTACTGCATATGCACACAGAGAATATCGTGCCACTATATCACATGATTCCCACTGTATATTGCAGAAGGAATACCATGATTTTCACTATCTATCAAATTAGGGAAGAGTGGAGTTTCATTGCACTCACATTTATGACAGGCAAGTCTGGAATGACCACCCAAAATGGGGTTCTGAAGTCTCACATACTCTTTCTCCCATCCAATTGAAGGACTTTCTGTTAGACAGATTTATCTCCGAGCCGAGCGTCTAGCGCTCTGCCTCTCGATGCCACAGGTTTCTGGTTCGAGTCCCGGTGGTGCCCTGGATGTTTGTAGTGATTTGGAATCCACTTTGCCGTAGGTCCCGGTCTAATATGACCGTAGAGCGTCGCAGAGCCCAATCAGACTTCTTACCCCTCCAACTGTAAAGGGGCAATTCAGCTCTAGGCACAGTGATGTGGTGTGGTGTAGTAGTAGTAGTAATAGACAGATTTATCTCTCTTATCCTCAACATAGACACTAGATCCTTTCTGTTCGATTTGCTGTCGTATTTAAACCGAGATTTCTCAATGTTGAAGCCCAGCACGATGTCCCCAATACGGATTCAGCCCATGATAATATCAATAAAAATATATATATATGCAATTTATACGTAAAGCAAAACAGGCAGAGAATAAATTCTATGTTTTTTAATGACGAATTTACAAATGATATAGCAATATTGACTATCTACGGATAAGTTGGAAGAGTTTGGTTTCAAATATTGCAATTCAAACGTACAACCATAAAGAGAAACAATACCCTACAAAAATATGATAAATGTATAGTGATTTACATTTTACTATTTATTTTGTGTCTTACTTTTCAACATCGCTCGTTTTACCCATTTAGTAATAACCCGCAGAAAGATGTCTAGCTTAAAAATATTGCTTTTAAATTCGGCATTCTACATTTACTTAACATTCCTTGACAATCAAATGTTCCCTTTTATGTCTTTAGCTTGTTTGGGTAGGCGAAATGTTATCAAACTGCATTGTTTGTCATTCCACTCTCATGTTTTAGAAAAGAACTTGAAATGTAACAGAGGCACGTAAATAGAGCGCGTATTTTTTATCTTGTTATTCTATAAATAGCTTAAATCTTTTCTCATGAAAATGCATTCTTTCTACTGCAAACTTACAATTGCTTCAAACATTGCTTTCATTTCATTTCGCTTTTACTCAAGTAGCTTTCATTTTTTTCCAGCACACAAATCGTTTGGTTATTAAATAAATAAAAAGTTCTATTTTTTAAAAAGTCAATGTCCCGTAGTTTTTATTTATTATTATTATTTTTTTATTTTGCATTAACAAGAGAGTGAAAACTTTTTTGAGAAGTAAATGCTCATTTAATTTAGTCAATTTTTACGAGAGGTTAATTGCTATTTAGATCTGCATTTGGGTCGTACGCTGCTATTTCGAAATTTGAAAAAATGCAGGTTTAGTGTTCCGCGAGAATTTACATCAACAGAATTTATATTATAAGAATTTAGACTGTTGTAGTGACAAAATTTAAAAATAAGAACTAGGCCATTTAAATGGAGTATGTACACAATAGGAAAAAGTATTTGAAACGATATATTTTCCGCAATTATTTTTGAATGAATTGCATAGAAAAAATTTTTTTCAAAATAAATACTTTACTCGTAATTTACGTAATAAATTACCAGTGACAAACTTGTTATCATTCAAAAGAATTAAAAACCAAATAATTAAAATATTTAAATAGGGGAAAGATATTTGAACGAAGTTTTGCTCCTTAAAAAAATCCTTAAATGTAACTTTATTCCTTTAAATGTAATTTCCTACACAACAAGGAATAATCGAATTTTACTCAATTTGTGCATCATAAAAATAAAAAGAATACGATTTATCGGATGAAGATCATTTTTAATAAGAGACATAGTTATACTTATGGTTTATAATTATACAATAGCTAATAATATACCCTTACAAGAAGTTACCCTTACATAGTTTACATCGTAATCATTTTTTAAAAAACTAATCCTGCTTTTTTTTTTAATTATTTTTGCTAGAATTCAGTTTAAAATATAAGATAAAAAATAAAATCTAATACCTAAACAAAAAAGCTAAACTAAAACTTAAACGAAAGTAAAAACAAAACAAGAATTAGAAAGAAATCATTTAAAGAAAGAAGTGAAAAGAATTTAATTCCTGCGACTGAAAAGAAAATTAAAAAACTAACATGGCATAATCATATTTTATTTTAATTATGTATTAAAACTTTTATTCATTCACAATTACACCTTGTAATATTTTTTCAATTTTATGCAGGTTTTTCTTATTTATTGCCAGCATTCTGCTTAAAATACAAGCGCAAAACAAAGTAAAGCCGAAATAAACGTTGGGTAGAATTAATTTTTACACCAGTTGTTTAAAGCGAAGATTTTAAAATAGACAAAATAGGAGCTGTGACAAATTAGAAACATTTCTGCTATGTTTGTGAGAGATGGGTAATCCATGTTAGGAAACTATAACTGTGTTAAATCAGAGAAGTTTATATATCTTTATATTGATTATAAAACATTTCCAATATGACATTCAGGAATAACATTTATTTTACTATCTATTCTCTTCAGGTTTAAAATTATTTTCTATTGTAATTTTCTATAACAAATTTTTCTTCTTGGCTAACCTGAGTTAGAATCATTAAAAGTGTTTATTGTGTTATAAAACAATTTTAAAATTTCAATAATAGTTTTACAATGAACAAATTAATAATAAAAAAAGATTTAAGGATTAACATTAAATATCAGCTTTATTAAAGGTAAAGAGTAAAAAATGTATTTTTATCATCACTATCACCTGCGAAACAGCTCCACGGCGGGCCAAGACGTCTGCCTACTGGCAGATTTCGAGACAAGAGTTGTTTTCTTTTCTACGGGGAGGATTGTCAGCACTACGCCCAACGCTCTACAGACAAATGAGACTGGAAACTATGGTTTAATGTGGATTACGAACCACTGCAAACATCCGTAGTATTTCCGGTACTCGAACACGAAACCTGTGGTACCGAGCACCAGTCATTCGGCCATCAGGCCCCAGAAAATATATTTTTGTTGGACATTATTTCTACTCTGATATATTTCTACATTTAAATTCATATTTTTAACATACATTTTGATTTTGTATCCTGCTTAAATATGCCACGAACAATCATTCGATTTGTGCGGCAAGTTATAGCTTCCGATTGGAATTACTATACTAAAAGTGCTGCATAAAAAACCCACTCTCCCACCAAGAGTCTTGATTGGGAATGAGCATGCCGTTACATTGTAGCATGACTGTAACAGCATGCTGCTATATTGACGATTGATCATGCTGTTACAGTCACCGTTAAGTCTCTTGTTTCTAAAAGCAATACTGTAACAAAGCCACTTGAGAATTTGAACCAATGACTTTCCATACGATAGCAGGAGCCTGATGGCCAATTGGTTAGCGCTCTGGCCTTTGGTATCACATGCTTCAGTTTTGAATCCTAGCGGTGGTATGGATAGTGGTCAGTGGTTCGGAATTCAAACAGTAGGTCCCGGTCTATTTATCCTAAAAGTGTGTCGACCGTAGAGCGACAAACCAAACTAAGCCAAACATCACTATAGCAAAGAGCTTTTAACATTGAATTGCGATTCAGGCAAAATTTAAATTACCCACGTACATATTAATTGACATCATAAAATTAAAAATACATAGGTATAAAGTTTATAATTTAATAAATTATACAAGTTTTTAATTAAAAGAAATAATCCTTTTTTTTACAATAAAAATCTATAAATTATAATAAATTTCAAAGCAATAAAGAATTAAACAATGCGTAATGCTTTCAATAATAATTTATCTCTTAGTTAAAAAGTTGTTTACCACCGGATACTAAAAATCTCACATCGTCGAACGCAAGACAATAATAAGCCTGATCTATTGTAGCTTTCATTTGGTTGGAATTTTCCCACCGATATCAGAGTAAGAGAGACATATTAAATCCTTAATAAAAAATATCATTGATATTGTTAAATTTTTAGATTTTATAACATTACGAATAATTTTTACAATAATAATTCTTTAAATACATCTAATTTTTTACAATAATAATTCTTTAAATATATCTAATTTTTACAATAATAATTCTTTACATATATATCTACAATTCTTATTTGATGAAAAACATCTAAACTGACACAAAACGACATTAAATTACATATATAATAGCATAACCAAAGAAAACAGCAAAAATATAAATCTCTGAAATTTCTGCCAAACTCTCAGATAATTCAAAATATTATAACTAAATCTAAAGCAAAATTTGAACATATACAATATAAGTAAATTTTTAATATATTAAGTAAATTTTTATACAAAAACGATATGACAAATATATTTTTCTTTTTGAAAATGCGTAAATTTTTTATCGTTTGATGGCGTAATTTTATCGTTTGGTAATAAGACATCTCATGGAATAAGGAATTGAAATTTAATTGGAAGAACTTTATCGTTTGGCATCATAAAATGATACACCAAATTTTTAAAAAGATGATTGGCAAACTAAAAAAATCTATTATAAAAAAAAAAATTAAAAATATAACCTTAAAAATGTATGATATATAAAACTAAAAAATAACTGTTTTTAAAATTATACAAAATATTAAGAATACATTTTGAAATTAAAAAAATTAAAACTAAGCCTCTTTTTATTCGAGAAAAGTTTTTAAATGTAAAAAAAAGATTTAAAACATTATTCAGCATAATTTAAAAAATGATAAAAATATACATTTTTAGGAGATGAAACTTTTTTTCAGAAAATAACAGATGGATTCAGTACTTTAAATTATATATTATTCAAAACAAATTTTATAAATAAGAATAGTTAGGGATTCAGAATACAATTATTCTTAGAACTATTAAGAAGCTTAAAATTAAAAAAAAAAGAATTATTAAGAAGTTTTGAATTTAATTCAATGGAATTTATTTTGTGGAAAAAAAAAAAAGATGTTTCTAACTATTCTTCTTAGAATTTAATTCTGTTATTACAGTATTAAATTCTGAGAAGATAATTGATGTGAACTGATATTTATAGCCGATCGAAAATGTAACGAGTAATTTTTACATTCAAATTGCATGGGTTTTTTTTTTTTTGACAGATAACATTAAGTATTTAAAAAAAAAAAAACGTTTAAAATCTTATATTAAACTTCTTAAAAATTACGAAATAATCTCACCTAATAATAAAAATTATTCAATAAAATTTTTTATTCTTGTTTTCTTAAACGATAACAATTTTTACAATTAACGATTTTCAACCAAACGATACAGTTCCTCCAATTAAACTTCAATTTCTTATTCAATGAGATTTCTAGTTATCAAACGATAAAACTAAGCCACCAAATGATAAAATTTAAGCATTTTCAAAGATAAAATAACAACTAAAATATCTATTTACAAAAAGAATGAAACGGTAATATTTCTGCATTACTAAAGAGAAGAAGGCATTAGAATGTTTACTTTAAAAGAGAGAATACGGGAGAGAAACAAATCATCTTCCCTACCTCCAAGTGACGCGCTGTCTCCAGACGAGTTCTTTCGACCATCCTTTCGATGGTACATATAGGGTAGACGAGGAAATCAAGGTCACTGGAATGTCGGTCAGTTGGTCCGAATATTTCGAGCGCCACCCCGTATATATACATTATGCTATATATTATGCCTGATATGCTATATATTAGGACTGAACTAATGCAATATCTATGTGTGAAATTAAAAAGACCAGATGTAAATTTATACATAAAGATGTAAATTTTTTTACTTCAATTAATTATAATGTTACATTAATAATTAATCACATTAATTTTAAAGTTAGTTATAGAAAAATGGATATACACTCACCTCTTTATAAATAGTGATCGAATATTATGCACCATTTTTTTTTTTTTTTTTTTTTTTTTTATAGAAATAAATATTTTTCACTATGGAATAAAAATGCGAACAGGCAAGGTATGTATTATTTCACGGCACAAGGGCCAAATTTCGCCAATTGTGCCAAATATTTTAAATTCAAAAATGAGTTAACAGTGTTTTTGATTTGCAGATAACATTCAAGTGTACAAACGATCGAATTAAAATCACAAAAAATTGAAATGCAGTTAATAAATTACAGAGCGTTAACAGAAACAAGGTTAATATTGGTAGAAAATCTAGCAATTAAAAAGCAATTCTCCATCTGTAATTTTGTCAATTAAAACATATCTTATTTTCAATTTCTAACTCAGAACTTTTAAAAATTTAAACTTCATCATTTGATGTTATTCTTATTTTTAAACGATAACGATTTTTAACGATTAACGATTTTCACCAAACGATAAAGTACCTCAAATAAAATTTCAATTTCTTATTCAGTGAGATTTCTTGTTATTAAACGACAAAATTAAGCCACCAAACGATAAAATTTACGCATTTTCAAAGAGAAAATATCAACTAAAATATCTATTTACAAAAAGAATGAAATGGTTAATATTTCCGCATTTTCTGTATTAAATTAGCGTCACTGTATCTTTAGATAAAACGTGAAGTTTGGTTATAAATTTCTACAAAATTAATTTTTTGCTATAAATTAATTATAATGATACATAAATAATGAATCTTTTACTTTTGAAACTGAATTATTAAAAAATGGATTGATTAATTTTTTTATGATTTGCCTTTAATTTGACTAATTTATTTTATCAACAGTGTGTTTATTATCTGTTTATATTTCAAGACACATTTTAACTTAATTTTTACGTCCCGCTTAAATTTTGATAATAAAAAAAAATATTTTTAATAATTTATTTAATAATGTAAATAAAATAGTTTAATATGAATAAAAAAATTCTTAATAAAACTATAATTTTTCAGTTTGTTTCAAACTGAAGTCACCCGTCATTAGAATTGTGTATGTGTAGTAGATTCAGCGTTAACCATTTGAGCACTGCTACCTTATACATTGGATCTCTGTATTTTGAAACATATCTAAGGAAGGGACGGACTTGCATCGTCTCCTCTTCCTGCTTGACATCATTGTAAGACATTCCGCCCAACAAATTTATTTTATTCCTTTCCAGCATAGGCTTTTTCTGTAGTCGAATTTTGAAATTAAATTATTTAATTCTCAACTTTGACGGTAATTATTAGTTAACAATGCAGTTATATTTCGCTTATAAAATCATAACTATATAATTATAATGATTATACTATTTTAATTATTTTGATCATTTAATGATACATTTATTTTCGTAAATTTATAGAACAAACAAACAAATGAAATAATAATATATCAAACAAATGTATTAATAAAAAAATATTCAATTTTTTTTTTTTTTTTTTTATTGGAATGTCGAAGGTATCATTATTGATGAACTTTTTGGATACTTTATAATGGATAACACCATTTATGTCAAAATTTTCTCAAGATTATAATACCTTTAGAGAGAGGAAATATACGATCGCCGATATGAAATACTTTGCCACAATCACCTCAATTCTACTCGTTTTCAAAACAGCAAATGCAACGCACGCAACTAAGGGAATCAAATTCTCTTGCATACTACCTTGTATGGATTAATACTGATCTATGAATGGGTTTAAGCAAGTTGGGATTTCTTAAAATTAAATTACGTTACCTTAAACATGTTGTTGGTATTGTCGTATCCCCTTATGGAAGGAGGGAAGAGAGGCGCAGCTTTTTGTTTTTGATGGAGCACCAGTAGGTAGAAGTCTGACTTCTGCTCCGTGTAACTGAATAAGGAGCGAAGTTCCTTAAGGGAGGAATTTTAGGAGGAACTACCACTCATTATGGGAGAAAACCCGGAAACCTCCCACCAGGTAGTCTGATTAACGAGGCAGAGGCTGAACATCACAAACATCACATCTCCTCTTCTTTTGAAACAATGTTCACAACAAAGCCGTTAGCGGATTAAACATCCGCCCTAATGCTCACCAGCGGCTCACGTTGCCACTGAGCCACCAGTAAGGTACTTTAAACATATTATCATTATCATTGGCGCAACAGCCCCATGGTGGTCCAAGGCCGTCTACCTATTGGCAGATTTCTAGACAAGATGCTTTCTTTTTACGGGATAAAGTTGCCAGCCCTACGCCAACGCTCTAGTCATATTAGACCGTGGCCTACGGCGGCGAAGTGGATTCCGAACCACAAACATCTACAAACGAACTATAAACATCCATGGCACCGCCGGGACCGCCGCCCGACACCGAGTGCCAGAGCGCTTGTCACTCGGCCATCAGGCCCCACTTTAAACATAGTTATTTAAAAAATATTCAACAATAATATAAAAAGGTTGAATTTTAGAATGAACGAATCAGTTTTTCTCTTTATTAATGCATTATTACGTATTCACAGTGTATTTATTACGTGGTCACAGTGGTCCTGTGACCTCCATGACCCTAAAGATGCATTTATGGAACTATTTTAGTTAAAATTAAAAAAAAAAAAAAAAAATGAAAATTTTCTCTTTTTTTCCTATTCTAAACCGAGTGCGTCTTGTGCTAATCTTTTTCCTTGGACTGTTGACAAAATAAATAAATAAAAAGGAGATTATTTGGATTGAATATAAACTGGTTTATGACCAGAGTGCATTATTGTGATAACTTGACTCTACACCGAAAGTTGACAACTTGCCCTGAGTATTTATTTCATAAACAAAATAAAAGAGATTATAGACGGCTTATTTTAGACAGCTTTCGGCAAGAAAGTTTAATTTAGCGTAAGGAAAAATATGCGAGTTAAAACTAGGGCATATTTAAAAGCCAGGGCAGGTTTTATGTTGTGATGATAAAAACAATTAATATTTGACTACCGCCATAAAAATAAATTGCATGCAAAAAATATGTTTAATGTAGTATTTTTATAGCAATTCATTTTTAATGAGTACTTTTTACATGTTTTTAAATTTTTGCTTTTTTATTTGCTTTCCATTTCCCTTAATGCTATATTGTGTTTTTTTGACGTGATTTTTTTTTTTTTTTTTTTTTTTGCTGAGAATCAATTACGTGGTTTGCGTACCGAAATACTGAAACGTTACTTTTGTTGATTCTATCGTTATTATCTATTGTTATTATCTATTCTATCTATTGTTATAAGCTTTTAATCACATTTATTTAACCTTTTTTCGAATTTAATATTTTATTTGTTCAATATTTAGTTTTATCTAGATTATTTTCCATATTTCGGGTTAAAATCTTTCTTAATTTTTAATTTTTATCATTTTACATCCATATAAATAAATAAAAATAATAAAAATATACGTTAAAATTTAATTGGTCAGTTTAGTGGTTCTCAAGCTTTTTAAAATCGTGGTGTATTTAAAAACCTACAGATAATTGTAGGCCCACTATGTACAAATTTCTGACAAATAAGCATCCGCTACTAACGCCTCTTTCTGAAATAATTATGAAGATCTCATGTTTAATATAAAAGTTTCGCACATACTGACAAAAGAACAGCAAATAAAATGTCCTACAGATCATAATTTGAAATCATACTGTCGAATCCATTTACAGCAAAGATTTCTTGAATTGTCAGAATCAATTAAAAGATAAAGTAAGGTTTCTTGAAATTTTAGACTCTTGGGGACACCTGATAGTCTGAAATTTTTTTTACCTTAAAATATTCTTATTATGTAAAATAACTTTTCTTTTTATATCACCTTAAAACTAAATGAAGAAACCGGTTGGTATAATAAGAAACAAACATTATGATAGTTTATAAATTTCAAACATAATAGTTTGGATTTTTATCGCTCTACGGTCATCTTGTGCACACGAGGACCTACACTGGGATCTTACAGTTTTAAATGGATTCCGAACCACTCAAACACATCCATACCACCGCCAGGATTCGAATCTGAAGCCTGTGATACCAAAGGCCAGAGCGCTAGCCGCAGCATTATAGTTTGGGAACAATTAGATTTAGATTAGATGCAACATCCTTCTTACAAAAAATTTTAAATTATTAATTTAGTAACTGTTTATTTAAATTCTATATTTTATAAAATTTGTTTTTTTAATCAGATTATTTTCCTCTGAAGCATTCTGCTTATATAAAGTGCTTCTAACAATTATTCTTATAGTCTATCGAGCGGAGTGGTTTAATTTGTCGCTCTACGGTCATTTTGTGTACACTTCAGGCTAATTAGACAGGGACCTGCAGTTTAACGAACCACTCAAAAACATCCAAACCACCGCCAAGATTAGAACCAGAAGGTTGTGGTACCAAAGACCTTTTATTGATAAATGGTTGTGGCCTTTTATTAATAAATTCTCCCCATTTGAATACCGTATAGGACAACACCTGGAATTTTCTCACCAGGCAATCTGACTAACGCTACTATATATATATATATATATATCATTCTGCCTATGGTACATTTCAATACAGATTTGGTTTATCGCTCCACGGTCATTTTTTTTTTTTTTTTTTTTTTTTTTGCACTCGTTGGGCTAATTAGACAGGGGATCTACAGTTTAACGTGGATTGCGATCCACTCAAAAACATCCATACCACCGAAAGGATTCGAATCTGAAGTCTGTGGTATCAAAGGCCAAAGAGCTCAGTTGGCCATCAGGCCGCATTTTCAAGACAGAGAAAGTTTACTTTCTAAGGATAGCATTGTCATCCCAAAGCTCTAAAGTCCTATTAGACTGGGACCTACGGTTTAAAGTGGATTCCGAACCACTACAAATATCCATGGAACCGCCGAAATTCGAATATCGAAACCTGTGGCACTGAGCGCCAGGGCGATAGTCAATCGGCCAACAGGCATCTATAATATATATATATATATCTATATATAGGGCGTATTATACTTATTTTATACTTTTTATGTCCCTTATAAATATATGTGCATTACACACATATATAATCATTTCGTTTGAATTCTCATCAATTTAACCCAATGAATATTAATTCAGACTTTCCTTGAAATACCAGGAATTTTAGTTCAAATAAAATTCCTTTCAAAATTCTTATTTTAAAATTTATTTCTTTTTCTTCATAAAGTTTCATTTTCAGTTCTGCTCAACCCAGTTCATTTTCAATTCTGTTCATCATCTATCTTCAAATAAAAAGAAAGAAATACTCGGGCGAGAAGTCAAAGAGAAACCGCCAGTAAATTTCCCGCTGAAGGCGAAGGTCAGCAGAATTGATTCATTAAATAAAGCACGAGTAGGAACCTGACCTTATCCAACAGGTAATGAATGAATGGGTCAACGCTCTCTGAAGTGCGTGGCATACTGCCACCGAACTACGAAGAACGACTACCCAAGAAGTAATTTACAAACAAAGCACGCCAGAAACCACAAAGATTTTGCATAGATTTTCTTCAACTATGTTGCGATGTTTCCCGGAGGTTCAAAACAGTTTAAAAAGAAGCCGAACTTAAATTTTAAAGCACTAAACGATAACGAATTTAGGTAAATTTAATTTATAAGTAAACTAAGTTTTATTGCTAAAATTTGAATTTATGATAATTATTATTCATAGTTATTATTTATAACCAAAGCATAATTTTAAAAATGTGTTGAAAAATTCCTCAAAGTTCTAAAAGGGAAAATGAAAAATTTTAAAGCATCAAATGATAACAAATTTAGGTTAATTATAGGTTAAATATAAACAATGATTTATTATTACAGTCATAATATATGTTTATTATTTGGCAGATGCGACAAGGCATTGCCCGATTTCAGAAAGGAAAATATTTATTTAAATAAAATGCAGAAAAATTAGAAAAGTATCTGTACAGAAATAAAAATTTTGGTTTTTAGATAACTCGCCTAAAATAATATAATTGGGCTTAATAAAGCAATTACTGTTATATAAGAATTCCCCATGACGTTTATTTCCCATTTAATTCTGTTGGCATTTATTTTAAAGAATATAATAACATTACTTAAAATAAAATGAAACGAATATTATAAATTTCCTATCTCATTTTTTTTTTTTAAATAATTTAATTATTGGCACCAGCCAATTTAATTTTTTTTAAGGCTGGCGTCATATGGTGGATTAAAAATTTGATGGCAATAAAAAAAATTAAGTTTTTATTAAATTCCAAAATAATTAATAAAATTTATTTCTTAATTTTTGACTACAATTTTTGAAACGAAATAATAAATTAAGATAAAAAAAAAAAACTAAACTTTTGAAAATTATAGCTCTTAAGTTATGCTGGAACATACACACATACATGCATCCATTTTTCCATAAATGGATTATAATTACAGATTTTAAACAGAGTGTGTCTTAACTGGTATTATTTAACAGTTATTTTATAGATATGAAAACAATCTTGCGGATATTTTCAAAAGCTTAAAGAGAGAAAAGATTTAATTACTGAAACTGAAAGTAAAAATTGAATGAAATAATTTTAAAAGTAATTAGATATGAAAGATTAAAAAAAAAAAAAAATAATAAATTGTAAAATGTCTCATCTACAAACATATAGTGAACAATATGTTGTATCTACCTTATACATCTATTTTGGATAGTATGATGGATTGCAGAACTGAAGGACCCACCCGACAGAAATAGAACTTAAAGCTCTTGTGTCTATTGTAACATTTTTCTCACGAGAAAAGTTTTGGCATTTCATTCCCAGAAGAGAGAAATACATATTCTTTGACAATTACATAATAACGGGGATTATAGTCCTTGTTGCTTCGCATCCCCATATACTCCTTCGATTCAAGATTCAAGTGATAGAATTACATAATAACAACCCATCACTCAAATTTCACAGCAGGCAAGCAGTGTTGTGGGTAGTTATATTATATGCAATTAGTATTTTGTACTAATGAGAACAACCTGTCACTCAAATCTAATAGCAGATATTCGGTGTCATGTATAATGAGACTCATGAAATTAGCGATTGTCTATGCGACTTTCACAGGTCGAAACAACTACAGATTGTATATAGACTAACACCATGAGTTGTTGCATCGTGATGGGTGATAGACAGAGGCTAATAAATGTCTACTCCAACGGCAAATGACGGAAGCTGACCCCCTCCTTTTGACTAATTGTCTTCAAAAGAGGTTTTTGGTGATGTAGGGAATTTCTGCGACGAGTCGATCAGAAGTGTTGCTTTTCTTTATTCTTTAAAGTGACTGAATAGGCTGGAGTTTTCGCCTGTTTTCAAAGTGAACCCCTTGTGATTTCGTTTATCACGCCGTGTGAAAATTAAAGTCTGCCGCAGACCAGGCAATTAGATTCGACGTGGACTCGAGAACTTTGAAAAATCTCCAACCTTGGAGTGAACTGCACTTGTGATCAAGTTTTATTTTTAATTTAATATTTCATTTCTTTGTATAACAACCCAGAATTCATTATATATGTTTCCATTAACCTGAAATGGGCTTTCTTCTGGAAGAAGTTATAGGTCTAATAAACTATAGACCAGAAAGTTCTTCTTTTGGAATGAAATGGACATTGGATTGCAGCAATTCAATTTAGTGCCACTATAATTAGATAAATCGGAGTGGCATAACGTAGAAAGCTTCCAATGATGCATCTGGGCAACACTAAATCTGACATTTTAACGATGAATAAATTCAGATCAAAGTGGCCAGAATATCTTTCTTTCATAATGTAAAATATATCGTTTATCACTTTTAAAAATTTATTGAGATAATTCTTGGTAGCATTCCATTTCAATAGCGGAAAAATTTATTACATACATTTTAAAGAAAACAACTCATGAAGAGTGCCTGTATTTTTTTTTAATAAATAAAAATAATTATTTACATTTATTAAATTTATCTTTACCCTCTATCAGCTTGTATTTGTAAAATAATACTAGTGTTAAACATACGACGGAATTCAGTTTCAAAGGTCCCGTCGTAAATCTTTAAATCAAGGCCAATTTTTTAAATTTCCATTCGTTGTCATTTAATCTCCAATACCAGCCAATACCATTATATTCTCCACTTATCAAGCATTGCGCTGTTTACAAATAAAGGCCAGACGGAACGCGTCTACTGTTTCATAAACAAAGAGGAATACCTTCGACTGATGACTTGCCTACTATTAATAAGCAGAGTTCTGGTGTTGCAATTAGTTTCCCCTGTGGCCATTTCATTAACCTCGACCTTCACCATTGTCGGCTGATGGCCCAATTGCGGAAGAAACAAAGACCGCAGGGAATCTTTGCGATCTGTTTTGTCTTTCAGAGTAGCATACCGTTTATTGGCAGACAATAGCTTCGTAAGAGAGGCGGCCGGTCGAAAAATTGCTACTCATATTCTTTATTGGAATTATAGAAGGTCCTAACACAGGTAGAAGTTAATTAACAACTTGGTACCAATTGTCTGCGAACTATTTAAATGTTCTAAATTGAAATACGCTAGAAAATAAATGCAAGTATAATAATTTGAATTAATCACGTGATCTGCTTGTTTATAGAAAATAAAATAATAATAATAAAAAGTAAATGCAAAAATAAAGAATTGCCGAGTCAAAGCAAAACTATTTAAATAGCATATGCTAACTAAATGGATTGTAGTATTTTTTCCTCGTGGGAAGAGTTTTGGCATTTCATATTCATGAGAGGAATGTATGTTACTTGACAAATAACATATTGACTATAATAGCCCTATCACTCAAATTTGACAGCAACAAGCAGTATTGTGGGTAGTATATTACATGCAATTAGTGTTTTGTACTAATGAAAACCTGTCACTCAAATCTGATAGCAGATATTATATATAACGAGTCTCAAAAATTAGCATCATGTATAATGAGACTCATAAAATTAGTAAAAGTAGCGAATGTTTGTGCAATCTTCACAGATCGAAATAATTACAGATTGAATATAAACTACATCGTGAGTTGTTCTATCGTGATTGGCGATAGACCACGAGCTGAGAAATGTTTACTCCAATAAGAAGTGAGGGAAGCTGACCCCCTCTTGACGGATCGTCTAAAAAGGAGGTTTTTGGTGTTCTACGACGAGTAGATCAGAGGTGTTTTTCTTTTCTGAAGTGGCTGAATAGGCCGGAGTTTTCGCCTGTTTTTCAACGTGAACCCTTCGTGGTTTCGTTTATCACGGTGTGTAATAATTAAGGTCTGTCGCAGACCGGGCAACTAGATTCGATGTAGACTCGAGAACTCCGAAAAATCTCCGATCTTGGAGTGAACAGCACTTGCAGTTTAATCATGTACTTGTGATCAAATTTTATTTTTAATTTTTCACTTCTCTGTGTAATAGCCAAGAGTTCATTATTTATATATGTATATATAGTGCTTTTGGGCCTGAATGGCTAGCGCTCGGTACCCCACGTTTCGGGTTCGAGTCCCGGCGGTGCCATGGATGCTTGTAGTGGTTCGGAATCCACTTTAAGCCGTAGGTCCCGGTCTCATATGACTGTAGAACGTAGAGCTGACAACCCTACCCCGTAAAAAAAAAACATCTCTCGTCTCGAAATCTACCAGTAGGTAGACGGCTTTGGCCCACACGGACTGTTGCACCAAAGATGATATAGTGCTTGTAAATAAAAATTAAAGTGTTCCTATGAACCTGAAAGTAGCCCTCTTCTTTGTAACCGTTGTAAGTCTAATATAGGCCGAAACGTTACAGGATGTTTTCCTGAAAATTTTTTGTTCAGCAACACCGAATTATCTTTTAATACGTATGTGTGACATATTAGAAGGAAATTAACTTTAAAAATGAATCTAAATTAATCGGATGGAAGATATCTAGTGTAAAAATAATAAAATAAATCTATTACTTTTAAAAGCAGTTAAAACTTTACTAGAATAACGTTTTAATAGAGAATATTGTTATAATTAAGATACTTGGAACTATTTTGTCAAATTTATACAATCACTTTTCATTTCTAAGTGACACAGTAAATTTCTCCATTATTCTTTAATTTCACTTTGTTTCCCAATTCTGTTTTTCCTTAGTAATTCGAAATTCAACAAGAATAAATAACTTAAAATTTCATGGCATTATCTAAACTTTTTAAATATCTGTACTATTCATTATGATATAGTACGCATGTTTTTTAATTCTCTGACAATTTCTGAGAACTTGTGATTTAGATATGTTCAAAGAAAACATATTCGCTCGCAAGGCATCTCAGATGAGTATTTATCATAGTGGTGAGAGAGTTCAGTATTTAATTCCATCAGCCAATTATGGAGAGACCACATTTGAGCCTGGGGAGCTGATCATCATAAATGAAGATAGAAGTTTCTTCTATGATCAAAGATCTCTTCCCTTGAAAGGCAGAAAGCTTTTCTTATCATGCCATCGTTTTCGAATGCCCCCTAGGGGGCGGGACGAATCTTTTCTCGATTATCATGCCACCATGCACCTTCAGTTTAAAGCTGATTCATTTATGATGTCAAGTTCCTCAAAAGTTATACTTAAACCAACATAGCGACACATGAGAAAATCTCAGACAATAATACGTTTGCAGATAAGTGTGCCTACATCTTTAGCGTGCCCCCTGGGGTACACATGCCACACTTTGGAAACCACTAATCTAGATTATTATGCAATAAAATAATACTATACAGTACAAGAAAAAGAATTTCAATTTTTTTTTTTTTTGTTAAAATTCAATGTACGCCCAATGTACTCAAATAAATTAAACCAACAAACAATGCAAATAATACTCAAATGGCAGAAATAATTTAGAAAGACCAATTTTGCTAATAGTTAATTTTAATTAATAACAAAAGTAACATTATCTACACAGAGAATATCACAAATCTTGCTCCAGGAATATTGCATAGTTCAGATAAATTTGAAAAAGTACAGAAAAATATCCATATCCAAATGAATACTATATGTAAACAGTAACAGAAGTAAAAAATGCATAGCCAGTGGTCCCTGAGGTTACAACAATCTACTGATACATGACAGTCACAATAATTACAGTGCAGTATATACATATAAAGTTACATCATAAATAACAGAAGAATAAATATAAAATACCTCAGACGAAAACCAAAGGGCCCTGAATGATTATAATTATTATTATGTGAAATAAAATTTAATAACAAAACTTTGAACTCAATGTTAGATATTTCATTGCTTATGTAGAGATTAGCAATTAATTCAGAGTTATCCAACATGAAATCACAATTACAAAAAAAAAAAAATATATCAAAATAACAAGGTTAAAAAAAGGTTTTCATTATAAAACCAGGGATTAACCTTTATGATGTTTTATTTAAATACCAACACACATTTTCTATTTTTTGTTCAATAAAATTTAATAATCCTTTTTTTTTTTTTTTTTTTTTTTTTTTTTTGATAATCAAGGATGCATTTTGATGTCAATAAAATTTCCAGATTTTTAATTTTACTTTTATGTATAAGAGCCAATTATGCCAATGGAATTTTATTCTTTACATTACAACTTTTAAAAATTCATTTTAATTTTTTTTTTTACTTTTGCTCATTTTAATTCAAAACGATAGAATCATTAAATGGTAATCTTACTTTTCAGATAATTAATGAGAAATGTTGCCCTAAAATTACGATTTTAAACTATTTAAAAATAAATGTTCTGATACTATACATCTGCTACGATATTTGTAAACATAAATGAACAATAAAACCACCGACAATCATATATAGAAAAGAAATTTAAAAAAAATTTGAAACCTAAAAATGTAATGGTTTACTAAATATTGTTTACTATGAAAATATAAAAATAAATGACTTACTCAAATTTTTAAAAGAAAAATAAAGTGTTTGAATTTTGAAGTTCATACATTCAAATAAAGGATTCAATTTTTGCTATACAAAAAAGATTTCCTCAATATCTTTCCATTAACATACATTTGAGTAATAAATAACAGAAATAAATTTCGATGTTGAATATTTTGATTCTCTTTATTTATTTATTTATACTATATACCTACAATTAAGATTTCAATGATAACTGGCCTTCTCTAAAAAAAAAAAAAAATCTGAATATAAAAAGTTTAAACTTAATACTTTATTAACGAACTACTATAATAGTTAAAGAGAATATAGCACCAATTTTAATTAATAACTAAAACATAGGAGCAGAAGGCACAACTAAAGAATACAGCAAAAATTTTGTTTTTATATGTTTGAAGTTAGTATAAACTATGTAAAGATAATTTTGATTAGTGAGATGTAACATATTGATAAAAAACATTTAATAGACTTTGAAATATCTCATATATTTTGTAGTTCAAAGTACAAATAATAAAGAAATCCAGTATAAAAACAATAATAAAAAATTGGCACACTGAATTAAAAATTATTCATAATGAATATTCAAAATCAGTTAATTGTTTTAATTATTATAGCAAATATTAGTTGAAATATAGTCGGTAATATTACGTTAATGTCAAAAATATCAAATGCTACTGTACATCTAATTTATTAAAAACATGCTGAAAAAAATGGAGAAAAAAATCCTGTTATAATCAATTTATATACATATGCATAAACAGCATAACAGAAATGATCAATTACTATTCACAGCACATGATCAAATATTTATTAGAAATTAAATGTACAATTTTAGTTAATAACATTCTATGCAATATAAACTATTCACATTTTCTAAACATGCATACTTTTTACTAACATTGACAAACACCGAACTTGAAACAATAAATTCGTTGTAATTCTTTTATTAATATCAAAATACCACTTCACTAATATTTTGAAGGTTATATTAAACTTTAATAGCACACATCTAACTAGAACAATACATAAATTTTAAAACTTAAAAAAAAAAAAAAAAAAAAAAGAAAAAAAGTAGTACAAAATGTTTATAATTTCTATAGAATTTTAAAATATCTCTCATAATATAAAAATATTTTTAACAATTAGAATTTTGTTTTTTACAAATAAATTATTATTCAAGAACATTTAATAATTTCAACTTATATTTTTTTTATAGGAAAAATTAATTATAGGATAATATAAAGCATCAAAACATTTCCCACACATTTTAACACTTAGAGAATAAAGAAATTTAACATACTGATTTAATTCATATCCTCCATAACCTTAAGTATTAGTACATGAATTTAAGAAAACTATTACAAAATAAAAAATTTTATCAGCAATGAAAAAAATTGTTTAGATAAAAATATCTAAATATTTTTTTAAATGAAATAATCCTTTATTGAATTAAAATTGTTTTAATATAAATAACTTTACAGAAATATTATTTATTACAACACAATTTAAAAATTAACCACCATTCTATATTTTACGGCAAATTTTATTTCAATGAAAGTAATAAAAATGCAATTTATTTAAAAATATAAATGCAACTAAACCATATCTTTTACAACTAGGTTACATTTTACTTCTGTTAAATGAAAGTAATGCTTTATATTGTAGAAGTGTAAATTCACTAAAATTGTAATAATGCTCTTGTAAGTTACTTTGATATTGAACATTATATATGTTCAAGAAGTGCGAGTACCTATTCAGAGGATTAATACTGACCATCTAAGCTCAAAATGTAGGAAGGCAAGCTCGGTGCTATCTTTTTATAAATTACATTCTAAAATAAATATAAAATTGTTTATTATCAAACTTAAAAAGCATAATAATAATAATGTGATTGTAACAGTACAGTATTCCACTATTTAAAATAAAATATTATTGCTTGCCCATTGAAAGGAAAACAGAAAACTAGTAAGTAAGTTCCTCCAAAAAAAAAAAAAAAAAAGAGATTAAGTTTTAAGTACTTAAAAAAAAAAAAATGCTTCACATAAATTTAATATTAAAGTTTACAGAGAGCTAGATTAACCCACACTCAATTATAGTTATGGTTCTTTCAATGGTCAAAGGCTACATAACACAATAATCAAATCATTGTCATATACAATGTTATAAAATAGTTAAGATTTAAGAGTAATTATTATTTTGTCTTCTACAAATAAACATTTACCTAAAGAATCATTCAAAATATAAATAAGAATAAAATTAAGTAAATGATTCATCACAACAGAACCATTAATTTTATATTGATATGAGATATATCACATTTCCAGTTTAAACCTAGCAAAACTCTGTTTTGCTTAAGACACTCTTTTTACTAATGTAAGGAGAAAAAAAAAAAAAAAAAAACACCCTAAATAATTAAATAACTTATTAAACATTTGAAAGATTAAAACTTTTAAAACAATTTGAAACAGATTATATTCAATCAACAATAACAAATCTTTTTAATTAATTTTTAAATACATTAATATCATAGAAATCTAAACTTAATTAGATAATTTTAGCATTAAATTTAATAGTTTAAATGCAAAAATAATGGTATATTAATTGAAATAAAAATCGAATTTTTAAATCGTCAAATTTCTATATGTATATAGTAAAATCTTCAAATTCAGTGGAATGTAAATTTTTTTTATAACATTACTAATATATTTATAAATAAATCCCATACATAAACTTAAGGAGTACTTTCCTACATAGCATTTTCGAAAGATAAATATTTGTTTAGATTATCAGATATTGGAAATAAAAATTTCACCATGGAATTAATAAATATAAAGTTTTTAATAAAAACTATCGAACAACGGTGAATGAAGTTTTTCGAATTTCATTATTTTATAAATTGTTCCCTTTAGAAAAACGAGAAAGCAGTTGACATTATAATAATAATCAAATTTATAACAATAATATCTATTATAATAAGAATGACAAGGAATTTTCACTATGATTAACAGGATAAAATACATTTTTTTCAGAATGAAAATTACAAATATAACCTAGAATTGCAAAAACTAAAACAAAATTATGAAGATCATTTTAAACACTTCATCATTGCATTCACATTTATACCATTAATGTTACAACAAATAATAGAATGATGTCTTGATAAAATACACTGAAAATAAGAACAGGATATTGAATTTGTACTATATGATATAGCTACACTACCTAATTAAAATAGTTATAAAGCAGTGCTTGTCTCATTAACATTAAAAGTAAAAACATACAATGGAACTTGTTTGGCTCAAAAAAGTGATTGTTATAAAAATACTATGATATATGCTAGCAAAAATGAAATTTCAGCTGTTTATCATATAAATATCGGACAACAAAATATAGGCACTTCATGATGGGGTATCTACATGATGTTAAAAAACTTCAAGAATTCAGGGTTGAATCCTTCAGCAGCATTCCTTTTTTGGCTAATTTAGCTTCTGCAATTCAGAAAAGGATAAAAATACAAATTTTTAATGATAGAAATGTCATTAAAATAATGAAATACATATTCTTAAAAATGATATCAAAAATCCTGTCATATGGTTCAAACAAATTCATATACTTTTCAATATAATTATAATAAAGGAATGAGCTATAAGTAAATTATTTTAATATTTTCTATATTTCCACACCACATCAATATGTAGAATTGTTACAAGCATTTGTTATTGTATTATAATTCTTTTTTAATCGAAAAACCAACAAAGCTTGTAATACAGATTAAAAAATATATTTGAAAAAATGAATTCAAAGAATTTATTTACTAGCTTATGCCTTTAATCGCACTACTCCATCTGGGTCAATAAAGATCTTTAACTACAAAAAATTCTAGTCAAGATCAATACATATTTCAATCAAAACGATGATGGCTAGTAAGAAGTGACCTCTTTTTGTAAATAATAATAATAAAAAGCGAAAAAGTTTCTTGCATTTGAATTTTGATTTTCAAAATCACTTATAACCTTGAAAAAGGAATACAAAAAAATTTATATAACTTTCTCTCATATATAACTTATTGAAAAATTAACTCTTTGAGTTAAATATCTATTTATAATTTTTTGAAATAGGCGCATGACTTTCTTTTCTTTAAAAAATTAAAAATATCATAAAATCGAAAAGATAAATATTTCCAAAACTGAATAATGAATGTCTGAATACATAATGAATGTTTAACACATTATGAATAATGAAAATTAAATACATATTCCATAATAAAAATTTCCATTCCAATAAATTTTTACTAAATTCCCTATTTTTAAAACTTTTTTTATTCAATAAATTTCCATAAAATAGCATTTAGATGAGAAAATAAGTATACAAATACATTCAATTTTAAATAGGAGCTTTAAAAAGTTTTTGGTAGCTTAAAACATTAATTTCAGTGAAATTCATAATTAGAAAACTTATGCCTATCTGAGGTGAATTTTAATATTTATATTTAAATGAAAGTAACACTTATATTTTCAATTGAAAAAAAGTTTAATTATGAAGAGTATAAATATTTTTTTTACAAATTTAAAAGTAAACAAGTAAAAAAAAAAAGGTGAAAAAAAGTGGAAGTTATTGTATAAATTTTTATACTTGCTTTGATATTCTAAATGCATTATTAATAAATTATTCAAAATGTTAATTTATTATCAATAATATATGTTCCTAAAGCATTTTTTCTTGACATTTACAATTGTTTTAGTAAGATTTACATATTCAATCTATTGTTTGATAAATCAAAACCTACAGGCCATGGGGTTTATCTTTCACTTTCAAAGAGTCGTCTTCCTTTCCTCTTTCATTTCTTGTAATTTTTCCTGGCTATTACAAGTCTGAAAATACATCCATTTAAAATGAACCTCAAAAGTTCTAAACATGAATACGTGAAATTTAATATATGCTATATTTGTTAACTCATAACAATTTATAAAGTTGTTACTGCAATTTGACGGTTCTATATACATTTAAAATATGGACATTTTTAAATCAATAATAAACATGTTTCAACTGACAAAATATGCAAAAAATTGAAAAAAAAACTTTCAAAAATAAATTTTTAAAAACATACAGAAACATGCCACTTATCAATATATAAAACAATGCATTTGCAATTAATATTTATCTTATCCCAAATCTTCTTGAGATTTAATCCCATATTTTTCTATAAATTTATTGATAAATTCTAACAAAGATAATCTTACTCTTCTTTTTAGCTTTTATGAATTTCTTTTTTTTTCCATATGTCTTTGAAGTCATGGCAAAATAACTTCCAATAACTGAAAAAAATTCCCGCGCCCATTCAGATGGATTTCAGATTTTGCTTTCCAGCTGAAGGAAAAACCATTGTTTCATTAAACCTGAAAAAGTAAAAATAAATTGCTTTTAACCTAATATGTTCATAAATTATATTAAATATTAATGATTTTAAATATATTTATAAGCAATTGTTTGTAATTAGTATTTCTTAATATAAAATTTAATTTTTAATTAATTATTCAATATAGAATGGAAATTAAAAAAAAAAAAATTTAAATATCAAAAATGTGAGAAATTGTATTTGAAAAAATCCAATTTTGTTTAAAGCTTCATTTAAGTACAAAGTAACTTAAGACTTTAATAACAAATTTTAAATAAACAATTATTATTGAATGCATGGTGCAAAAGAAATGTTTAGAGGGTGGGTAAATAATAAATTTCATACAAATACATACTTTGCTTTACATTCTTTTCAAGATTTTGTTCTTGTTCTTTATGCTCTTCATAAGCTAGTTAAAAAAAATAATTATATATTATATAATACAGAACTTGAATAAAAGCTTATAAAGTCAGTTATATTTAACTTTAAAACTACCAATTTTGTTATAAAATTATGATGTAAATGTGTTATTAAGAACTTATAAAGCAATCTTAATTATATGTTAATTTTCTTCTCAAAACATTCATGTATCACCTTTATATAGTTTGTATACCAGTGTAAATGTATATTTAGATGAAATATTTCCTATATTTAAATAATTAATGCAGTTATTAATCATTAGCATTCATTAAAAAGAATTACTGTATATTTCCGAATATAATCCAAGTGAGTTTTTAATTTAAAAATATGTCATCCTGTATATAACCCATATACAAATAAAAATGAAAAAAGTCTTATAATGCTCATTCTTTCTATTATTTCTGGTGTGTGTTTTGCTTACTTTTGTCAAAACCATCATTTTGGCAACAATGCAAAAACCACAATGTAAACAATTTTTTGAAAGTAAAAATCATTTTTTATAAAACGAATAACTCATATATTTAATGAATAATATTCATATAAATATGAACTAATTAAAGAAAGTGCTTTATTTACCGATATTAGGTTAATTATGACTTAGCTTTGCCAGCAAAAATATCTATTTTTTTTTTTTTTCGTGAGATGAGATGATTTGGTGGCTAAAAGCCAACTTCTATATTTTTAAAGTTCTAAAAGATTTTGGCTTAAACACAAAAAATAAATAGTATTTTTTAATGCATAGTTTAAAATTAATTCTTATTAAAAATTAAAGATGTGTCCCTTTTAACTGAAATCGAGGTTTGAATTCAATTTCTTAAATTTAAATAGGTTAATGAAAGTAAAATAAAAAATATTTTGAATTTTCTTATAATTGTAAAAATACCTTTCTTTAAAAATGCATCCATTTTTTCCTTAAATGGTTGCTGATGCTCTTCATCAGAAGAACTTAAAACTTTTTGAACTTTTGACTCATCGCAACCTGGATAAAAGAAAGTTAAGAAATAAATATACAAGATATACAAAACAAATTTATTAAAATGAAATATTTTAAATAAAATCTTTAGTATTTTTTATTTTCAACATTACATATATTAATTAATGTATGGAAGAAGTTATATTTAGATTTTTTTTTGTTTTATGTGACAGTAACATAGAGAACAATGGAGAACCATTAATTTAATACTCACTTTTAATTTGTGTATACAGCTTCTTAAGATCATTTGAAATATCATCAAAATGACAAGACTGGCCCTCTTTCAGAATCACTAGGTTCAGGAATAGGTAATTTAGCTTTATCTAGAGCACATTCCTGTTAGAAAAAGAAATGTAAATGAAAACTTTATTTTATAAGATAATACAATTAAGAAAAATAAATTACAAGTCATTTTTTGATATAGATTTTTTTGGTACTTGTTCATTATAATTACATCCAACTGCCTTCGACAGTTTTTCTTTAAGAATGTGTACATTATAGTTAAAAGAAAAATACAAATATCAACTCTTCTCAAAAACATTAAATAAATCTTAAAGCAATAACAAATGGTACTTTACTATTTATGGTATAGTTTCTTATTTGAATACCTGTAGAATCTTTTATCATGATTAGTAATGTATTTTTTAGTACCAATTTCAAAAATAAAGATGTAATTTTTTATCCATTTTTACACATATAGTTTTTAAGTGGAAGAATGTGGCATCTGGAATTTTTGCAACATTTAGTAAATAATCAGGCCTGTCTGTTTAATGTAATGTTTCTACATTTTTGAATGAAACAAGAAACCCTCAAATGTTTATAAACCTGACATATACAAAATTATACTAAAAACGACCATTATTTGTCATGCAATCCACAGTATTAGCAAAATCACCAATTATAAATAAATTATGATGAACAAAAGAGTACTGATTTCTCACTTCAATTTCTTGAATCATAAAAAATTGCAAATTTTACTTTTAAACTATTGCAGTTTGCATTGACATATGTAATTTTCTGAACAATCTTAAAAATTTTTAGAAAACAAAATGTATATTTGTTTTATTTTTTTCATTGATGTTTATATAAACAAATTTAATTTTATACAATAAACAACATTTTTTCACTTGCATGAACAAATTAAACATTAATATACATAGATAGCAGATAAGATTTTGGATTTTGAGCAGATAAGAAATAAAAACAGCAGAATAAAAAAATAGTCTGTAGAATACTATCCATATCTTAAAAATATTTAACTTTCAATACTATCTTTAACATCGCAAGCATTAATTTATTTTTTCCTGAACTGTTTAAACTACTTAGGCTAAAACAGCCACTTGAGCAATCTTATATGCAAAGAAAGATTGATGCCCTTTTTTAATGCCAATCTTTTATGACAAATAAATTTGATTGATTTTTAGATATTTTCAATTTCTTTTATTAGCTCACACGCTCCCTTATATATATCTTGTTCAAATTTTCAATCGTTAATAAAAAGTACATTTTATCCATCCACTCAGGATTCAAAT